>SJYC01088166.1:0-10132 GCA_006408675.1 Madoqua kirkii
TTTCCGGGGGCGGTGGGGGGGGGTTGGGCTGGGACAAGCCGGGACCCGTTTTAATAGACGTCTCCCATCAGAAAGGGGAGGACTGTGGAGCCGTGATGGCCCGGCGCCGCGGGGCACAATATGCTCTGTGGTCAGAGCGCGTCCTCCAGGAGCCGGAGCGTGAGCAGAGTCTTTGTTATTAATCCGGAAATTGCATTTTTAGAGCTGATATTGTCGACTACCCAAGCCCTACTCCTTCCCCTGCGGAATTTCTCTCCCTGAAAATCAAACACCGCTCCCCCCATTCCCTCCAGAGTGGGGAGGCTGTGGCCCACTCATCCATCTGCCCCGGGTCTGGTGGACACGGCCCCACAGGGCATCACCCCCTCTCCGCAGCCGGAACAGATGACCTCCCCAGAAGACACACCGTCAGGCCAAAGGGGGACCCGGGACACGCGGGGTGCTCGCAGACACGGCTCCGGAGGGGCGGCTGCAGCCAAGCCCACCCCTGCCCCGAGGCTGAAGGACTGTCGGACACGACAGGGCGGGGCTGGAACAACCTCCCGCGGCACAGCCGCCCCCGTGTGCCGCTGTTACTTCCTGAAAGACTGTGACTCACGCCTGGCGAGGGTGTCCTTTGCACACCGCCCTGCCTTCCAGTCCCAGCAGACTCCCCCTGGCAGCCTGTGCCTTTGTGCAAAGAGAGCAGGTGGCCTTGGCGGGCGGGTCCACTTCTGGGCACCTCCCCGCAGGCGCCTCCCCGCAGCCGGTCCTGTGGCGGGGTTACTGGAGGCAGCCTGCAGGCCTTCCAAGGGGACTCAGGGCACTCGCTGGGCCCGCAGGGACGAGGCTCCTGGCCCCGGCTCCGGGCCGCACCACCTGGACCAGCCGGACCACCTCCCCACGTGGGCCTGGGGATGAGCCCACCAGTGCCTTCCCAGGACACTCACACGTGCGTCTGCGTGTGCACACGTGCGTGCCTCAGCTGTGGCGTGTTGTCTGTCCACTGGACCCCCGTGTCCTCCGCCCTGCCCCCCGGACGCTGACGGCCAGTGTGTCAAGGGTGGCTGGTGGGAGCTTGTCCAGGAAAGCTGGACGGTGGTTTCCAGTCAAAGCTTCACCCCACGCGCCGGCCTAACAGCACTGGCAGAGAACGGACTGTCCCGCTGCCTGAAAACCGCGGCAAGTCCCCCCAGCACGGGGCCGCGCTCCCCACTGCCCACCCGGCCGTGTCCCCTGAGAACCACGGCGAGCCCCCCCCAGCATGGGGCTGCGCTCCCCACTGCCCACCCGGCCGTGTCCCCTGAGAACCGTGGCGAGCCCCCCCCAGCATGGGGCCGCGCTCCCCACCGCCCACCCGGCCGTGTCCCCACGTCCGGTTCCTGCTGGCGGCGTGGATGGGCGACCTTGGAGCCACCGAGGAGGGGACGGCTGCCCTGTGGGAAGACAAGTGAGAGTCGAGGAGAGCGTGCAGGCTTCTGACAGCTGCGTTACAAGCTGCTCCGGGAGCGCGTGGGCATTGGACGCCTTCAGCCTGACACGAGGGTTTGTAATTACACGAATGCATTTCAATTAATACCACCTTAAACACTTCCCACTTATTTGCAGCAGAGTCATTAACCCACGTGCCGACGCTGAGCAGGCCCCAGCGCCGCAGACAGCACGGACAGTTAGCGTGCGCCTCACCTCTGGGCGCCTACTTACTGCGGCTCCGCAGCAATAAACCAGTTTACTGTCATCATTTAAATGAGGAGAACTGATGCTAAAACACATAAAACATTTCTTTAACATTAGGAAATTATTTGCTTATCCAAGACCTTGAAGCTTGGCACAAAGGGCGCTGTTCAACTTCCCTCCAGCTGGAGATGAAAAGTTCACGGCCCTTTGGAGGAGAGCGCTGTGCTGACCAGGGAGGAGGGTCTAGAAAGTCTAAGAGCTTCCTAGATTCCATTTAGAATAGAGTCTGCGTACGTGCGCTTTACATGAGATTAAACGGAAAGAGAGAGATGTGACAGAACAACACGGGGAAATGAAGGCGGCAAACGCAAGTAATGGGGAGGCCACTGTCATATCAAAGCGAGAGTCAGATTAGAACATGAAATGGAAAAGGGTGGATGCTTTATAACAGTGAAAGGTATAATTCTCGAGGAATATAGCCATGAATTTGTATTCCCTTAAGAACAGAGCTTCAGGATAACACCACAAAACTGTCATAAGTGCAGGGATAAATGGACCAGGTCACAGGAATTAGAGGACCCATTACCACAGCTCTTAAAACTGAGGGTAGTAACGTGCACCATGAAAGGAGGATCTGAATACACAACAGACCAACTTGACCTAATACACACAAAAAATAAATTTCCTAACAGACCATAGAAATCATTTTCAAACACTCAAGGGGCATTTACAAAGTAGAGCATTTACTGGGTTGCAAAGACGGCCTCAATGAATTTCCAGTCTATGACGCAGTACCAACTTGATCAAATATAATAAATCGACATGTGTTGTCATGAACATGCAGACACATGTTAACGTCAGAAGCAAGAAGGATATTGATAACTTGGAACAAACTATGCTGGTGAATTAGAACCTGTGAATGGAGAGAATTCTACCCGGGAGAAAAAGAAAGGCAGATTGTGAAATGGTTTGCAGTTCTTGGTCCCAGGAGTGAGGACTCCAAGAACACAATGAGACTTATAGAGTTAAAATTCCTGGTCAAATCTGTCCCGCAGAACCATCACTTTACCTTTTGGGCAGATAAAGGATCTCCTCTTTATGGTCCTGACAATCTATGGGCTGAAAGCACATTACTGGAAAGAAAGAGTAAGTCAGGGCGCCCACAGAGTCTACTCAGCTCCACCCTGAGCAGCCGGGAAGGAGTCAGGAAGGAACTCGTGCAACAGACAGATGAGGGTGGTACTCAGGGCAGGTGGGATTTATCCGTGCAGACTTGAGCCTGGATGGCTGGGAACCCTGTGCATTCATCCTCTCCTCAGAAAACTGCCCACCAACAAATGAATAAACAGGGAGCCAACAAGAGCAAAAGTGTTGAGAAAGCAGAGCAGAAGCTCATCATATGAAGAGATGTGACTGTTCACCAGGAAACCTACGCTGCTGGGCTGCAAACAGGGAGAGAGCTCACCTGGGGAGGGGAGAGGAATCAGGTGCTGGGAGCCCGGGAGCCCTGTGGCCAGGGTGGGCAGCTCTGTGCCCGCTGGCCGGGTCCCACCTCGAGCAGAGACGCTGGAGTCTCTCTACTCCTCTGCCTCAGGGCTTCCTGAAGCCAAGACAGACCCCTCAGCTCCAGCCTTTGCCCATTTTGTGTTGGATTGCTTGTTTCCCTATTACTGACTTCAGAATCCTTTATGTATTCAGAATACAAGGCCATATCAGATATGTGATTTGCAAGCATTTTTCCCAGGGTCTGCCTGTCTCTTCACTCTCTTCTTTATAGAGAAGCTACTGATTTTGATGAGCTAAATTTTGATGATCCTTTTTTAGATCATGGTCTTGAAGTTACATCTGAGAAATATTTGTCTAACCCAAAGTCAAAAAGATTTCATCCTGTGCTTTTTTTCTAGAAGCTTAATAGTCTTCACTTTATTTATGTCTGTATTCTGTTTCAAGAGTAGGACATGACTAAGCGACTGAACTGAACGGATAAACCGTTTTGAGTATATTTTGTACATGGCGCAAAGGATAAGTCAGGTTCATTTTTTATATACAGATCACTAGTTATTCTAGAAGGGTAGGAAAACTATCTTTTCTCCACTGAATTGCTTTTGTAGATTTATCAAAAATCAATCAATATATACATGGCCCTATTTCTGGATTCCCTATTCAATTCTATTGCCTTGTTTGTCTAAGGAGTAAATCCTAAAAATAATACAGAATGTCCTGAGATCAGATAGTGAAAAATTTCCAAATTTGTTCTTCTATTTCAAAGCTATTTGACTATCCTTGTTTTATACATGCACATGAATTTTACAATTAGATTGTCAATTTCTGCAAAAAAAGGGAGTACCTGCTAAAATGTTGGTTGGTGTTTCACAGAATCCATGTATAAATCTGGGGTGGACTGACAGGTCAATGAGAATTAGTCTCCCAATCAATTTCTATGTAAATATCTCCATTTAATTAGGTCTATTTTAATTGCTCATCCAAAGTATGAAATTTTCAGTGTATAGGTCTTGTACTTTTTGTCAGGTTTACCCCTAAGTGCTTCATATTTTTATGATACTGTGATTGGTATTTTTTCATTTTTATCTCCAATGGTATCAGTATTTAAAGACAGTAGATTTTTCTACACTGATCTTATTCTGCAATTTGCTAAACTCACGTATTATTTCTAGTAGCTGCTTTACAGATTTCATGGAATTTTCTACATAAATAAGTGTGTGTCTGCAAATTAAGACAGCTTTACTTTTTTCCAGTCTGTGTTTTATCAGCTCTCTTGCATAACTGCCACCCTGGCTGGAACTTTCAACACAAGGTTCATGAGACGTGGTCAGAAGCGGGGTATTCGTCTCATCTTGCTCTTAATGCAGACACACTCGGAGTTTCATCAGCAAGCGCAGGGTTCACGTAGGCGCTTCTTCACTAAACGTGTGTGTATTCAGCGGAGAAGCCAGGTGGGCCTGGAGCCTTCTTTGTGTGAGGATTTTTAACTATATATTCAATGTATTGGAGAGATACATGTATCTCCACATATATATGGCTAGTAGGACCATCTATTTTTCCTCTATGAGTTTGGTAGTTTCTGTCTTCCAAGGTATAGTCCATTTTATCTAAGTTTTTAAATTTGTTGGCATAAAATTTATTCAAATTATAATCATTATAGTTATTATAATGCCTATAGCAATTATTATAATCTCAGCATCTACAGAAACTGCGGTGGCACGTGCTGACATGGGTGGTCTGTGCTTTCTTTTTTTCCCCTAGTCTGACTTGAAGTTTATTAATTTTATCTGTTTTCCAAAGAACCAGTTTTAGGTTTTATGGATTTTGTTCACCGTTTCCTAAATTTTCTAATCTGTTGATTCCTGCTGATACTTACTGCTTCCTTTCTTCCCTTACACCGAGTTTCATTTTCTCTTATCTGTCAGATTTGCTAGGGCAGACCCTGACCTAAGGGACTCGAGACTCTTCTTTTCTAATAATAGAAATTTAGTTTATAAAATTTCCTGCAAGTGCTGCTTCAGATTCACCTCGAAATGCTGATGTTTTGCTGTTTTGCTCGCATCCTTATACTTGCTGATTTCTCTCTTGATTTCTTCCTTAACTCATGGATTAACTAGGAGTGTGTTATGTGATTTCCGAGTATTTGGAAATAGTCCAGACATCTTCTTGTCGTTTTTTCCCTATGAGATAGGGTTTCAACGCAGTTCAGCCCAGCCCAGCACTGCAGTTTGGAAACTGACCGGGGGCCCAGGGCAGTCACAAACTCACCTCATCTGTTCTCTTCTCAGAATCGCCATCCCGGGGCAGAGGGCAAAATTCTCTCACAGAGCCCTAACGGTTCCGAACCAGAGGGGCGGGCTCTGGAGAAACACAGGTTGGTGGCCAGTTTCCTCCCTGGGCATGCCCCAAATTAACCTCCACACAGAACAGAAAGTGAACGCTCTATTAGGGCGATAAAGATGAGCTCACGGTAGCCCGCATGTGTGCTGTTACCCAGGTCGCTGTGGCCGTCCAGCACCTGAGCAGCCAAGCTGCTCCTCCAGCAGGAAGACTGGATGCCTGGTGAGCGGCGTTCGCAGCGGGCCGCGTTGGTGAGCGGTGTTCACAGCGGGCCGCGTGACTTACAGATCCTTGCGGGGGAGCCGAGCCTCCTTCATCAAGGGTGGGGAAGGATGTCCCTCCACCCAGAGCAGCAATGCTGTATGAGAATGGCTTGAAGCGATGAGTCTATTTTTTAAAACTATTACATTAAAACATTCAGGCTGCGCCTTCACTCTAATCATGTAAATTGGTCAATTTCTTCTGTAAAAATATCTTTTCAAGGAAGGACACTTATCTAAGGACAGGTAAGCCGAGCGCTGAGGGATGTGGGGCAGGAGGGCGACCTCGGGGTCTGAACCGTGGAGGGTGACCGAGGCCGTGGAGCCGGAGCAGCTGACAGTGAGACGCTGCCCATTCGGGCAAAGATGCCAGCGGGCCACCCAAGGACAGGGGGACAGACACACGCGGCCACAGGCCCCGCTGCCAACACAGCCCCCAGAGATTCTCCCAGAGCCCTCATGGCACCTGTGGGTCAAGTCCACTGGGCGCGACCTCTGTGCCTCAGGGGGCAGGAGGCAACTTCTCTCCCTGATTCCTGCTGCTCCAGGGGCTGGGAGCGAGACGCTGCCTGGGGCACAGGCCGCTGCACAGGGGTTCCAAAATAAAAATGCAAAGCGGCTGCACATGGGGAGCCTGCATATAACTCCAAACACAACCCCTCCCAAGCCACTGAACGTGAGAACGAGGCGGTGCCAGCGCAGGGGAGATTAGTGAGCGCAGAGTGACGCCTCCCTTCTGACAGCTAGACGCTGGTTGCTCGCTTCACGCTGGCCAGAGTGGAGATCTGTTTTGATAATGACCACATGCCTTTTGATAAAAGTGAAAGAGGGGAATGAAAAAGCTGGCTTAAAGCTCAGCATTCAGAAAACGAAGATCGGGGCATCCGGTCCCATCACTTCACAGCAAATAGATGAGGAAACAGTGGCAACAGTGGCTGACTTTATTTTGGGGGGCTCCAAAAATCAGTGCAGATGGTGACTGTAGCCGTGAAATTAAAAGATGCTTACTCCTTGGAAGAAAAGCTATGAGCAACCTAGACAACATATTAAAAAGCAGAGACATTACTTTGCCAACAAAGTCTGTCTAGTCAAAGCTACGGTGTTTCCAGTAGTCATATATGAACATATGTAAGAGTCGGACTATAAAGAAAGCTGAGCACTGAAGAGCTGATGCTTTTGAACTGTGGTGTTGGAGAAGACTCTTGAGAGTCCCTTGGACTGCAAGGAGATCCAACCAGTCCATCCTAGAGGTGATCAGTCCTAAGTGTTCATTGGAAGGACTGATGCTGAAGCTGAAACTGCAATACTTTGACCATCTGATGCGAAGAACTGACTCGTTGGAAAAGGCCCTGATGCCGGGAAAGATTGAAGGCAGGAGGAAAAGGGGACGACAGAGGATGAGATGGCTGGATGGCATCTCTGAGGTGATGGACATGAGTTTGGGTGAACTCCAGGAGTTAGTGATGGACAGGGAGGCCTGATGTGCTGCAGTCCATGGGGTCTCAAAGAGTCGGACGCGACTGAGCGACTGGACTGACCTGACCTGACCTGAGTCTTTGAGAACTGCCAAGGATGGGGTTTTTAATTTATCAAAAGTTGTCTCCATGGTGTGGAGCAAAACAACATGGAAGAGGAACGTTTTGTGAAAGTTTACTGTGAATCAGAGGAGAGAGACCTGCAGGTGGCCGATAAGCAAGAACAGTATCACAACCCACAAGGGGTGTCCTGCGGCTCCTGATGGGGGTGTGACTCGAGAGGATTTATTGTCATCACTGCCTCCGAATTCAGCGCTGGAAATTCTACAGGCCCTCTGAGCGGAAGAAGCTACATCTCGCCACTGACTTTCCCACCAACTCAATTAAAGATTCCACCCGAAGCGGGGGAGGCCTTCACAGTGATGCTCCTGGGTCAGACTCTGAAATGAGCTCTTAGGGAGAACAGAAACGGAGATGATGCGGGAGACAAGGCTTCTTACGGGGCATCTGTGTGGGGTATTAAATTCAGGGAATCGGGTGTGTTCTACTCTTTCCCTCTATTTTCTAAGTTGAGAGTCTCCTCTGCCCATTTCATCTTATTAAGAACACAAATTACAGAAAATCCGATTTCCTTTGTTTTCCTAGCATATTGCTTTTGTATGATATTCTAAAATACTGGGAAAAGCTAAAGTCTTATATTTTCTGATCTCAATTTTTAAATCAAAATTGCATGAATTTTAGACTATTAGAATACAGAATATATATTCTCCAAGCTACCAAACAAAATCTGGGCCTCCCACGTGATTCATCACTGCAGACAGTGACTGCAGCCATGAAATTAAAAGACACTTACTCCTTGGACAGAAAGTTATGACCAACCTAGACAGCATATTAAAAAACAGAGACATTACTTCGTCAACAAAGGTCCATCTAGTCAAGGCTATGGTTTTTCAATTGGTCATGTGTGGATGTGAGAGTTGGACTATAAAGAAAGCTGAGCGCCGAAGAACTGATGCTTTTGAACTGTGGTGTTGGAGAAGACTCTTGAGAGTCCCCTGGACGGCAAGGAGATCCAACCAGTCCATCCTAAAGGAGATCAGCCCTGGGTGTTCATTGGAAGGACTGATGTTGAAGCTAAAACTCCAGTACTTTGGCCACCTGATGGGAAGAGCTGACTCATTTGCAAAAACCCTGATGCTGGTGAGGATTGAAGGTGGGAGGAGAAGGGGACGACCGAGGGTGAGATGGTCTGACAGCATCACCGACTCGATGGACACGGGTCTGGGTGAACCCCGGGAGTTGGAGACGGCCAGGGAGGCCTGGCGGGCTGCAGTCCATGGGGTCGCAAAGAGTCGGACACGACTGAGCGACTGAACCGAACTGAACTGAACCAAACAAAGTCTGGGCCTCCCAGGTGGTCCATCAGTGAAGAGCCCACCTGCCAGTGCTGGAGGCAGGAGGTGGGGACGCGGTCCCTGGGGCGGAGGGCTCCCCCGGAGAAGGGAATGGGGTCGCAAAGAGTCGGACACGACTGAGCGACTGAACCGAACTGAACTGAACCAAACAAAGTCTGGGCCTCCCAGGTGGTCCATCAGTGAAGAGCCCACCTGCCAGTGCTGGAGGCAGGAGGTGGGGACGCGGTCCCTGGGGCGGAGGGCTCCCCCGGAGAAGGGAATGGCAAGCCTCTCTGGTACTCCTGCCGGGAGAGGCTCCTGACGGAGGAGCTTGGCGGGCTACAGTCCACGGGGTCAGGAGAGTCGGACACGACTCAGGGCTGGGCACGCGTGGATGCACCAGGCAGACCCGCCGAAGGAAGGCGCCAAATCTGAACACGCGTGTGCTGCGTTTCATGAAAGGGCCTGCAGTCGCTAAGGAACGGGGCAATTTAAAGACGGCAAAGATCTGGGCTTTCCCTAGCGTCTGTTGGGCTGGGTTTGTCCTTTGGGAGGGCAGCACGGACGTTGCTCTACCCTCCATCACATCCGCATGAACCACGCCCCACGATCTGAACAATACGAATTCCTCCTCCTAATTTCAGTAACGATTTAACTCTTTAAAGCAGATTTCATCACTTTCCCCAAACTAACTCGTATTCAACTGAACAAGGCAGCTTCGTGGTAAAGGCATCTTATTAAAATGAGGATTGGCAGAATTTTGGCTAAGGATAAGGTTTGATTATCTTGAACTAGAAAAAGAAATCCATGAATATAATTCCATTTTCTTCAATAAACTTATGTGAAACAAATGTTCTCTACCATAGTGTTGAAATTTAAATGAAATATTATTTTAAAAGACCCAGGTAGCTAAATGTACTATATCCTTTATTAAACCAAAAGTTTTTGTGGGAAATATTTACATTTTGCTTTTCTCTTTTTCTCAACATTGTCTAATACATTGTTGGTGATAAATATTTAATGAATAAGCAAAATAATGGAAGGAAAAGGAAGGAAGGAAGACATTGGTCTCTCTATAACATCTTGTTATCCTAATGTTGGTGAGTTTCAAAATTTTAAGAGAAAATGAATAAGTCTTTTTTCCTCTTTAAAGTAGTCAATAAAATGAAAGATTTCAAAATTCACTGAAAGTGTTAATCCCAAGGAAATCCAAGGCCTCTTCAGCATCAGTTCAAGATACATTCTGCTAAATGTTTTTGATATAGCAATTGACTTAACATTCATTGTTTTTTAGCTCAAATTTAAAATTCCGCATTGTTATTTTGTGATGGCACAAGTAAGTTTTAATAAGTAGTTTTAAGTGAGTGGCAACAACTCTTTTTCTACCATAAAAGAAAGTAAAAGAAAATTTTAAATAAAATTTTAAAATCACCCATAACAACACAGAAATAATTTCAATTTTATTCTTTCTTTTCTAGTCTTTGTTCATGTATACACTGTTTTA
>SJYC01088168.1:0-16349 GCA_006408675.1 Madoqua kirkii
AGGAGAAGGGGACAACTGAGGATGAGATGGCTGGATGGCATCACTTACTCGATGGACGTGAGTCTGAGTGAACTCCGGGTGTTGGTGATGGACAGGGAGGCCTGGCGTGCTGTGATTCGTGGGGTCGCAAAGAGTGGGACACGACTGAGTGACTGAACTGCACTGAACTGAACTGAATAGCAGCTGAGGACTCATAACCTAAGCTGGGGGAACAGCCTGGGGTGGGTACAGCAGAGGCATAGCTCCAGTACATTGGGACCCTGAGCAGGAGTTTGTTAGATGTGATTTCAGGCCACAGTCAGAGCAGTCAGAGGTGGGAGGCTGCTGACCTGAGCTAGGCTGGCGTTCCTGCTGCAGCGAGGGAGCCCCGACGTCATCTCTCAGTAAAGATCTGTTTTCATTAGAGAAGGTTTAAACCAGATATTCACAGTGAGTGTGCATTTGTCTTGCAAGAGAGAACCAGGGCTTCAGGGTCTTTCCCGCTCGTGGCTTAAGCATCACCAGCACCTGGCTTTCACGCCACCGCGCCCGCCTGCAGCGGGAGCAGGCGGAGGGGGCTTCTGGCAGCAGGAGCACTGGCTTCTGCTTCTGTCCTGGTAGCTTGGAATCAGCCCGGCTCAGTGCAAGGCGGCAGCATGTGTAGGTGAGCGCATGCCAGGGAGGAGAGGAGCAGGCCCTGGGACTAACTTCAGGTTTTCCTGGAACGGCAGTAGCGCCATCTGACTCTCCTGCTGGTTCTGAGTAGAGGAAACGTCAGAAAATAGAGCTGGAGAGATAGTCAAGCTTATCCTGGCCCGTTTTGGGTGCTATGCTGCAAAATTTGAAATCTGTTCCAAAGGGGCTACGAAGTAAGTCACTGGGGGAATTTTAATCTGGGAAATTCAGGAAGCTAATGTTTGCATGCTGGTGGCATTTCGAAGAGGCAGAATAACACAGTCAGGATTTCTTTTCTGGAGGCAGGTTGTCTTTTAACGCTTCCAGTTTTCCAAGTTGTGACCTCTGACTCCTTAGGTGCCTGTTTTCTTGTCTGTAAGATGAAGGTGATATCGACCCTATGTGATAGAATTGACAAAGAAAGTGATACACTTGCAGAACCGAGTGCACTGAGTGCTGATGCTGATGCTCGGTGCACGTCACTCCTGCGTTTGTCCTGGGTGGCTCTGTTCTGCCTGGAGCGGCATCGAAAGAGAGGCGGGAAGGAGGGAGGGAGGAAGCCTTGGAATACCTCAGGCGGACACGAGGACACGAGTTCTTTACGCGGGGTGGTACAGGTGAAAATTAAGAGGAATTTCACGTTCAGAAATATTACCTGCAAGGAATAAACCTGATTAGTGGCAGACTGGAAGTGGGAGATAAGGAAGGAGGAGCCAGCGTGGTTCGTGAGGGCGGGTCCCGGGTGGTGCCCTCGCAGGCACCGGAGGCTCTGCGCTGGTCCGGCGGCTCCGCGCCGGTCCGGGGGCCGCCGCGTCTGGCTGGGATTCCTGCGGGTCGGCTGCGTCCTGCCCTCGGGGCCTCTGGACTAGGGCCTTTGGCAGGAGGCCCCGGCCCGGTCCTGCCTCCGGAGGGGACCTCTGGGAGCAGGCTGGGATTGGTTCCAGCTGTGCTAACCGCAGGAGAGGCCCCCGGGAGGCGCAGGGCGGCGGTTCCCGGCTCCGCTCCCGCTGACTGCGCTGTTGCCCCTCCTCAGCGCTTTCTTATCCTTGGCGTCAGAGGTGGACCTGTGGGTCATCCTGTGCGTCGGCCCCTACGTCGGGAGCGACTTGGACCTCGGAGGCTTGCCCAGGTGAGCCGCGCCCGCGCCCCGCGCCTGTTGGCGGCAAGTCGGAGCAGAGGGTCCCGCTGGGATTCCTCGGGGCACTTTTAGTCCGTGCCTCCCGCCCCTCCCCGCTTCATGGCCTAGAAAATGCACTTTAAAGTACCGAGGACGATACCGGCTTGTTTTTATAAATCTCCATCTCATCCCTGTCGTGAGGAGCCAGGATCCTTCTTTTCCTTAATGAAAGCTACTGGCTAGTCAGCGTCATGTAATCAGTGTCTGTGTAAGCTCTAACTTTTGTGATGATACTAATAATAGCACAAAATTGGACTGATTATCTCTTTTCAAAGAGGGTCTTTTTTCTTATCATTTTCAAATGGTAGTGAAATGTACATAATGTGAAATTTACCATGGAAAACTACGCAATTCTGTGGCAATCGAGTGCATCAAAATGTTGAGCAGCCGGCACCGCTGTCCTGTTCCGGAGCTTTCTGCGGCTGAGAGCAAGCCCCGCCCAGCCGCTGCTTTCCTTTCGGTCCTGTGGGTTTGCCTATTCTGCAGACTTCATCTAAATGGAATTACACTTTATGTGACCCTTTGTGCCTGGTTTCTTCCTCTTGGCATAGTTTTTTCCTGCCCTGCCAGGCAGCTCATGGGATTTTAGTGACTGAGCGCAGCACAGAGCCCTAACCACCGGGCTGCCAGGGAAGCCCCTCCCTTGGCATAATGTTGTCAAAGTCTGTACCTGCTTTAACATGAACCAGTTCCTCATTTTTTAAATGACCAAATAATATTCCATTAGAAAACATTTTTTAAAAAACTCTGAAACATTTTTATAAAAAAATCTCATACCAGACTAAGGTTTGGTGAGCTGTTTTTTTTTTTTTTTTAAAGGCCAGATGATCAATATTTTTAGCTTTCAGGGGGCACAGACAGTGTCTGTTGCGAAGTGCCTGCAGCTGCCTCAGGAGCACAGCTGTGATGACATGTAAGCAAAGGGTGGGCCACGTGCCAATAAAACTTTATTGACAGGAACAGTCAGCAGCTCTGACCTGGCCTGTGGGCTGCAGCTCAGCAACCCTGCCCTGGTTGCTTCCACGTCTACAAGCCTCAGTTGCATCTGGGGGCAAGAGGTGGTGGTTGAGGTGTTGAGATGTGTGTGGCTGAACACAGATGAATCTTTCTTAGAGACGGGTTAACACCTCAGTGTGCTGCTCCAGTCCGGCCACGTGAACCTGGGCTGTTCACCTTCTCCAGCCTCAGATGCGTGACCGTCTCTGCTGTCTCCCACCCCAAGGCTGAGTCTTGCCTTCTCCCTCCTAGCTGGTTGCTCAAGGATCCTCATATGAAGCTGAGAACAACTCACAAGGGCTTCACAGCAGCAGTGAATCGCTACTTTGACGACCTGATTCCCAAGATTAGAGGATTCCAGGTAAAACCCGATTCCCCATCTCTGTGGCCGAGGGGAGCACTTGCCTGAGCTGCCTTCCTGGGCAGGGCTCAGCCTACTTTCTTTTACCCATAAGCAGGAAGCACGTAGAGCAGCTATTTCCAGCTCCCTGTTTAAGAAATACGCTGCTTCTGCTTGTCTGCCTGTTCCTCATCTACTGTCTCGCTGGGATCCCGTTTCCTGGAAGGAGGCTGGGAGCCGTGCTCTGTATATTTTCATGTCTTCCGCATTATTTGTTTGCTCTCCAGCACCACAAGTGGGGATTTAATGAGAGCCATCGGAACGTGCTCGCTAACCTGCCGAAGATGGCTGCGTGTCGGTCTTTCACAAGTGATGGGTGATGCAGATGGCCTTAGCTCGCGATTCTGTAGAGACTGCAATTTGGTTGTTTTTTTAATCTCTCTCCCCCTGCAATACAACCAGGGTGTCATACACAGGCATTGTTTCAGTAGAAACAGTGTGCCACCACATTGCTGCAAGGCTTGGAAAACGCGCGAAGGACTGATAAGTGGGTAGCAAATGAGCAGAGGGAAGGAACGAAAGGCATCCATTAGGTATGAGGCTTTCTACTGGGCTTCCCTGGTGGCTGAGCCATAAAGAATCCCCTTGCAATGCAGGAGCCATAGGAGGCTTGGATTTGATCCCTGGAGGAGGAAATGGCAACCCACTCCAGTCTTCTTGCCTGGAGAATCCCACGGACAGAGGAGCCTGGCGGGCTACAGTCCGTGGGGTTGCAAAGAGTCGGACACAACTGAAGTGACTTGGCACGCCTGCATGAAGCTTTTTATTAGGCATTTGCTGTTTGCGGAGCATATTTTATCCTCACAGCAATCACTGGAAAGGGATGTTACTGTAGGGGTAGCGACAGGCCTGGAAATGGCCAGGCAAGGCCTCAGGTGGTGTGGATCTTCTCGGGGCAGAGCTGGCTCCTGATCTGAGTGTGCCCCGGGGTCAGCAGACGCGGTGACGTGGCTGCAGGGCCAGCCCGTGTGCAGCTGGGGACCGGAGACGCAGGGGCGGTCCTTCGCGGCCCTGGAGCTGTGCTGGCCAGGGTGGTAACCTTGGCCACCAGTGGCTATTTCACTTAAAATCTACTGAAACTAAATGAAGAATTTAGTTCTTTATTCACACCAGACAGTTCAAGCGCTAGGTAGCCACCTGTGGATGGTCACTACCACGCTGGACAGTGAGAACACAGAACATTTTCATCATCAAAGAAAGATCTAGCGTGAGTGAGCACACTCTCTGCACCTCAGATCGGGACATTCCCCATCTTGGAGCGCGTGCAAGACAAAATCAGTAATCGGAAGGTTGCCTGGTGAGCACAAAACCCGGAGCCGCTGAAGCTGGGGGTCTTACCCTTTGAGCCAGCAGGGACGCCACCTAGAAAGCTCTCACTTACTTTTTGCTGTGCCACGCAGCTTGTGGGGTCGAGGAACCAGGGGTAGAACCTGGGCCACAGCAGGGAAAGCCTGGCATCCTGACCGACAGGCTACGGGCAACTGCCAGTACCATGTGTGTGCCTGTGTGTGCTGCGCTGGCACTGGGCCATGCCCGACTCTCTTGCAATCCTGTGGAGCGTAGCCCACCAGGCGCCTCTGTTCATGGGCTCTTCCAGGCAAGAACGTTAGGATGGGTTGCCATTTCCTACTGCAGGGGATCTTCCCGGCCCAGGGACCAAATCCACATCTCTTGCATTGGCAGGCAGACTCTTTACTACTGAGCCCCCTGGGAAGCACACAGGTTTGGGAAACTCTTTTAGGCTCTTTTCTGCCCACTCAGCTCTAGTGCAGCTGGTTGTGCTCTGCTTGCCAAGTCTACCCCCGTTCAGCTCTCCCTGCCCAGGTCCTCCCAGGCCACAAGCACAGGCATTGGTATGTAGACACTTCCACCCACTGGCACACCATCCTGGGAGCTATCTGGCTCCTTCCTTTCATTATTGGTGTGTCGTCTAATTCTGAAGGAGCAGTGCTCGTTTCCTTAGTCCTGTGTGCCAGGGGGAGACCTTCTGGCAGCCACGTGTCTCCAAGGGCAGAGCTGAGTGTAGCAAAACTGGCTAGCACATGGCAGGTGCAAGGGGCAGAGAGAAAACACGACTGCGGGGCTGGCAAGAGCTGCAAAGACAGGGCTGACCGACCATGTGAAGGTTGCAGAAGAGAGTCGGCAGGGAAGGGGGAGGAGGAATAATTGCATGAGGGCATAACTGAGAGGGCAGAAGGGACGGGATCCCACACGATCCTGGGGCTGGGGAAGAGGTGGCAGGGGGAGAGGAGCTCAAGGAGGAGGCTGAGGGGTGACTGGCGAGTGCAGACCCCAGGAAGGGTGCTGCAGGAGGGAGGGCTTCCCGGAGGAGGAGAGACTGTCAGTGGAGAGAAATCAGACCAGGATGAAAAGGGATTTTGCATCCATTTAGCAAAGAGAAGGTCAGGGTGAAATGCAAAGGGCGGCCGTGAAACCACAGCAGAGGACAGGGTCACGAGCGGTGGGCTGTCACGGGACATGCAGAGCTGCTGCACCATTTGCCCACAAAGGGAGACCGCATGGGAGGGGAGGACGGGGCCCCTGTGGTGGTGATGGGGCAAGTGAAGAGGGGGGTGCAGGGTCGGAAGCTGAGCGGGTCCCCGAGGGGGGGTGATGTGCGCCCACGTAGGAGAGGGCTGCGCCCCTGCTTCCCTGGTGCCCTGGAAGAAGCCTGGGCAGAGGTCTAAGCCTCTGCTTAAGGTGTTGGACTAAGGGAGTCAGCGGGCGCTGCTCCCTGGGGGCACTGGGGAAGGCAGGGTGCTGGAGGCTTTGACCCCCACGAGGCGGCTGCTGACTTGGTGACGGAAACTGCCCCCACTGCTGTGTCCCCGGGGCTGAGTTTAGGAGCAGGTTATTTTCTATGGCACTCTGAACGTGCGTGTGCAGTAGCAAATTAAGAAAGTCAGTCCAGCCTTTCCCCACCGGCTGACTCATCCTCAGACTCATCTCCTTGACCCCCAGTTCCAAGAAGAGGGCCCCATTATTGCCGTGCAGATGGAGAATGAGTACGGTTCCTATGATCTGGATAAAAGATACATGCTGTACATTAAAAACGTAAGTGCCCCTTCATTTTCCTCCGTCTTTGCATACATGTCTCACTTTGCTGATTCATGGAGCAAACATTCTGAGCAGCTGGAGCTCGCAAGGTACCATCTGGGATGCAGTATTTGTTAGCAATGGATGAAGAACCTTCAAGCATCAAAATCTAGCACTGAGCACTCTAAATCTGCAGAGCTCAGGAATCAGTGCTGCGTCCACCTGGGGGCTTCCCTGTGTCTTTTTTTCCCCTCAGAATATAGAACAGAGAAAAGTTATTTATTCTAAAGAGTTTGTAGTGTTGACATCTGAACAGTCCAGAGTTTTAGTTTTTGAAAACCAGAGAGAAATTGGAGGACACCTCGGTTGCAGCGAAAAGACAAAGTCGCACACTATTGTGCTGCTCTCCGCACGTGGATGAGGCCGCAGAAGTGCAGCTGGTGTTTCCAGGCTTTTCCCCGGGACAGGGGCCTGGGGTACCTGCATGACTGAAGCACAGACTGAGTCACAATAATTCTTCCTTCTGTGGATATCACAGATCTTTTTTGGTTGGTGTTTGTATAGTTCGGGGCTTTCCACCCTTTCATCTCTAATTTTTCTGTATCCACGTACTTCAGGTATATACTCTGTATATAATTAGAAGAATTTGTTTTCCTTAATCCACTATGAAAATTCTTGTCTTTGGATGGAGCGCGTGCAAGACAAAATCAGTAATCGGAAGGTTGCCTGGTGAGCACAAAACCCGGAGCCGCTGAAGCTGGGGGTCTTACCCTTTGAGCCAGCAGGGACGCCACCTAGAAAGCTCTCACTTACTTTTTGCTGTGCCACGCAGCTTGTGGGGTCGGGGAACCAGGGGTAGAACCTGGGCCACAGCAGGGAAAGCCTGGCATCCTGACCGACAGGCTACGGGCAACTGCCAGTACCATGTGTGTGCCTGTGTGTGCTGCGCTGGCACTGGGCCATGCCCGACTCTCTTGCAATCCTGTGGAGCGTAGCCCACCAGGCGCCTCTGTTCATGGGCTCTTCCAGGCAAGAACGTTAGGATGGGTTGCCATTTCCTACTGCAGGGGATCTTCCCGGCCCAGGGACCAAATCTACGTCTCTTGCATTGGCAGGCAGACTCTTTACTACTGAGCCCCCTGGGAAGCACACAGGTTTGGGAAACTCTTTTAGGCTCTTTTCTGCCCACTCAGCTCTAGTGCAGCTGGTTGTGCTCTGCTTGCCAAGTCTACCCCCGTTCAGCTCTCCCTGCCCAGGTCCTCCCAGGCCACAAGCACAGGCATTGGTATGTAGACACTTCCACCCACTGGCACACCATCCTGGGAGCTATCTGGCTCCTTCCTTTCATTATTGGTGTGTCGTCTAATTCTGAAGGAGCAGTGCTCGTTTCCTTAGTCCTGTGTGCCAGGGGGAGACCTTCTGGCAGCCACGTGTCTCCAAGGGCAGAGCTGAGTGTAGCAAAACTGGCTAGCACATGGCAGGTGCAAGGGGCAGAGAGAAAACACGACTGCGGGGCTGGCAAGAGCTGCAAAGACAGGGCTGACCGACCATGTGAAGGTTGCAGAAGGGAGTCGGCAGGGAAGGGGGAGGAGGAATAATTGCATGAGGGCATAACTGAGAGGGCAGAAGGGATGGGATCCCACACGATCCTGGGGCTGGGGAAGAGGTGGCAGGGGGAGAGGAGCTCAAGGAGGAGGCTGAGGGGTGACTGGCGAGTGCAGACCCCAGGAAGGGTGCTGCAGGAGGGAGGGCTTCCCGGAGGAGGAGAGACTGTCAGTGGAGAGAAATCAGACCAGGATGAAAAGGGATTTTGCATCCATTTAGCAAAGAGAAGGTCAGGGTGAAATGCAAAGGGCGGCCGTGAAACCACAGCAGAGGACAGGGTCACGAGCGGTGGGCTGTCACGGGACATGCAGAGCTGCTGCACCATTTGCCCACAAAGGGAGACCGCATGGGAGGGGAGGACGGGGCCCCTGTGGTGGTGATGGGGCAAGTGAAGAGGGGGGTGCAGGGTCGGAAGCAGAGCGGGTCCCTGAGGGGGGGTGATGTGCGCCCACGTAGGAGAGGGCTGCGCCCCTGCTTCCCTGGTGCCCTGGAAGAAGGCTGGGCAGAGGTCTAAGCCTCTGCTTAAGGTGTTGGACTAGGGAGTCAGTGGGCGCTGCTCCCTGGGGGCACTGGGGAAGGCAGGGTGCTGGAGGCTTTGACTCCACGAGGCAGCTGCTGACTTGGTGACGGAAACTGCCCCCACTGCCGTGTCCCCGGGGCTGAGTTTAGGAGCAGGTTATTTTCTATGGCACTCTGAACGTGCGTGTGCAGTAGCAAATTAAGAAAGTCAGTCCAGCCTTTCCCCACCGGCTGACTCATCCTCAGACTCATCTCCTTGACCCCCAGTTCCAAGAAGAGGGCCCCATTATTGCCGTGCAGATGGAGAATGAGTACGGTTCCTATGACCTGGATAAAAGATACATGCTGTACATTAAAAACGTAAGTGCCCCTTCATTTTCCTCCGTCTTTGCATACATGTCTCACTTTGCTGATTCATGGAGCAAACATTCTGAGCAGCTGGAGCTCGCAAGGTACCATCTGGGATGCAGTATTTGTTAGCAATGGATGAAGAACCTTCAAGCATCAAAATCTAGCACTGAGCACTCTAAATCTGCAGAGCTCAGGAATCAGTGCTGCGTCCACCTGGGGGCTTCCCTGTGTCTTTTTTTCCCCTCAAAATATAGGACAGAGAAAAGTTATTTATTCTAAAGAGTTTGTAGTGTTGACGTCTGAACAGTCCAGAGTTTTAGTTTTTGAAAACCAAAGAGAAATTGGAGGACACCTCGGTTGCAGTGAAAAGACAAAGTCGCACACTATTGTGCTGCTCTCCGCACGTGGATGAGGCCGCAGAAGTGCAGCTGGTGTTTCCAGGCTTTTCCCCGGGACAGGGGCCTGGGGTACCTGCATGACTGAAGCACAGACTGAGTCACAATAATTCTTCCTTCTGTGGATATCACAGATCTTTTTTGGTTGGTGTTTGTATAGTTCGGGGCTTTCCACCCTTTCATCTCTAATTTTTCTGTATCCACGTACTTCAGGTATATACTCTGTATATAATTAGAAGAATTTGTTTTCCTTAATCCACTATGAAAATTCTTGTCTTTGGAGTGTGGTTGGTGTTGCTGATGGTTGCATTTAAGTCCCTTTCGGCTGTTCTCATTGAACAACTTCCCAGCAATGGGGCTGGGGGGTGGTGAGGCCTCCTTTCCTCCCCTCAGCTCATTGCGGTGCCCAACCCTCGCCTTCTCCTGGGTATGCGCCCCCACCTCTCCGGGGCGGGGACCCCGCCGTTCATCTTCCCGGCTGTCCCTCAGGCACTGCTGAGCAGAGGGATCAAGACGATGCTCATGACGGCGGACACGGGCCAGGGACTCCTGAAGGGACACACACCTACCGGTATGCACGGCGGCTTTGCCCGCCTCCTCCGCCGGCTGAGTCTGAGGGTCTGTCTGAGGCTCCGTTGCCCCATTTTCTGGGCCGAGTGATGTCCAGGTGCCCGCGGCCCCGACATGAGGAACCAGGGCCCCCCTCGCGGGCCCGCGCCTCCCTGCTGGCCTCCGGCCCAGGGGCGCAGCGGAGGCATCTTTGCCGCTGCCCCAGGCCAGGCGGGAATCCCCGGGAGAGAGCAGGGTCCAGAGAAAGTCCCGCCCTGGACCCGCCCAGGAGCGCGCGGGGCGGAGAGTCCGGGCAGCAAAGCCACGAGGAAACGCGCCCAGGGAAACACGCGTGGGCGCTCCGGCCGGAGGAAGCGTCACGCGAACGAGCCGTGGTGCGGGCCTCCCTAGCCGGGCTGGCGCGGCCCTGCCCTCCGCCCGCTCTCCCCGGCGCGGCGGCGGCGGTGCTCCCCTCGCGGCGGCGCTCCCCTCGCGGCGGCGGCGGTGCTCCCCTGCGGTGGCGGTACTCCCCTGCGGTGGCGGTGCTCCCCTGCGGTGGCGGTGCTCCCCTGCGGTGGCGGTGCTCCCCTGCGGTGGCGGTGCTCCCCTGCGGCGGCGGAGCGTCCTGCTCCGGGCCCGGAGGCCGGGAGGCAGGCCCGAGGTCTCCGGCCGCCCCGCCCCGGCTCGGCTTCCTCTGCGGGCTCTTTATCCACGAGCACACGGGGGACTCCGCCCTTCCTGTCCTCCGGTCACTCGCAGTGAGCGCTGAGCAGAGGCGCGGTGTGCCTGCGCGGCGCTGCTCGGCCCTGTGCACACACGCGGCCCGTCTTCACCAGCAGCGGCGCGGGCGGCGTCTGTGGGCATCGCGGGCAGCGTCTGGGGGCGTCTGGGGGCGTCGCGGGCGGTGGCGCCCCGCCAGCTGCTGACCCCGTCTTGTCTCCCCTTCCGTCCACAGTGTTCGCCACCCTCCACATGAAGAGCATCAGGCAGGAAACGTACGAACACCTCTCCTCAGTTCAGGTGAGGACAGCTCAGAGGCGCAGGGTGTTTTCCTTCCTCTCAGGTGAGGACTTGGCTCAGATGTTCAGGAACTTCTCAGCTCTGACTCACTCAGTTAAAACTTGGATCTGTTACACGCTGGGCATGCCTGCTGTTGTGGTTTCAGGTGCAGTTGCATCAAAGTGCCCACAGGGCCTGGCGCACAGCCCCGAGGAGGGTTCAGGACGGCACAGGGAGCGCACCGCAGTGCGGAGTGTTGTCACTAAGGGTGGGGCTCCGCTCCCCCCACAGTCCAGGGGCCCCGCTCTCTCTCCCCCCACAGTCCAGGGGATCCGCTCTCTCTCCCCACAGTCCAGGGGCTCTGCCCCCCCGCCCCACAGTCCAGGTGCTACGCTCTCCCCTCACAGCCCAAAGTCTCTGCCCTCTCCCCCCACAGTCCAGGCACTATGCCCTCTCCACCACTCCCCGCCCTCCCCACCCACCAGTTCGGGAGCAACACTAGGAACCAGCTGGGGCCCCAGGTCGTGGCTCCATAGCCTGAGCTTCTGGCTCTGCCAGCAGAGCCTCTGGTTTCAGGATACCCTGCACACAGGAAGCCGCGCCACTCACTAGGAGTTTGTACATCACGCGTTGTTCTCCATTCCAGGTGCAATTTGCTAAGCAGATGTCACTTTTTGCCATAGCGATCTGCCTGATAATATGGGTGACATCCACTTTTATTGAGATTTCCAAACCAAAACCAAAGTGGACCTAAAGTCGGTTTGCAAAAGTTTTTACCCTTTGACTGAATAGCCTCCTTCACATTTACCTATGGTCCAATGAGAAGGACAAGAAACAAAGCTAAACAGAACTCAGTAGGAAGCGCCGGTTCCAATAGAAGCATTGGGGGGAATCAGAGGCTACACAGATCTCTACCACCAAAGAAAATCAGTGGCTGAACGCTTCACTCTGCACCTGCCCGAGCTCTGCAGTATTAGAGGAAGGGAGCACTCTCCTAATTTCCATCAAGACAAGACAATGCCTGGAATTCTAAAACAATAGTTAGCTCCCTAATTCTGTCCTTCTTCAGTCTAAGACAGAACTAAGACTTAGAGAAGAGTGCAGATTTACAAAGAGCTGAGGGTCCAGCCACTTAACAACGGGACCAGCACCAAGGGCTGTTGGTCCCTGGTACAAGGGAAATCGTACATGTAGCACAGAGATTTGCAAGGACTGGGGTCAGCGCATCCTGAGAAAATATGGAGAGGGAATGTAACTCTTGGGGCAGAGCAGACACTCAGAATATGGTGGTGATGGTGGTGATGGTGGTGGTGGTGGAGGAAGAATATGGGACAGTAAGTGGGGATTCAGGAGTTAAAAATGGTTATCCTAACTATAATTAATAAAGCCCTAAAACTGAGCTCATCTATTCATTAAATGAATCAGCCAGGAAATGCTTTTGGCACTTGCTGTGTGCCAGCTCTTCCCTGGTGGTTGTGTCTTCCCTGGTGGCTCAGAGGCTAAAGCGTCTGCCTACAAAGTGGAAGATCCAGGTTCAATCCCTGGGTCGGGAAGTTCCCCTGGAGAAGGAAACGGCAACCCACGCCAGTACTCTTGCTGGAGAATCCCAGGGACGGAGGAGCCTGGTGGGCTCCATGGGGTCGCAAAGAGAGGGACATGACTTAGCGACTTCACTTTCTTTCTGTGTGCCAGCTGGGCTGGCAGGTGGCTCGGTGGTAAAGAATCTACCTGCCTGGGAGAAGTTGTGGGTTTGATCCCTGGGTCAGGAAGATTCCCTGGGGAAGGAAATGGCCGCCCGCTCCAGTTTCTTGCCTGGAGACCTGGTGAGATTATCGTCCATGGAGTCACAGAAGAGTTGGACATGACTTAGCAACTGAACAAGGCCAGCACGTGTGCCAGTTAGGTATTCATCTGTCAAGGCTTGTGGGTGAAGCAAGGAAGGAGCCCGACAAAATCGCCACTTCTGGGACTTGTATTTGAGTGGGAAGAGACAGGTGGTAAACAGGTCAGCTATGGAGAAAGCTTGTAACACAAGCTGAGAAAACATTCTATGACAATATTTATGTATACAAGTTTTAGTTTACATACTCCCCCGCCCCCCCATTTTTAATGTTTGTTTCTTACATGACCATGTAAGAAGCTATCAGTCCTATCCTTATCTTGCCTATGAGGAAACCATGATTCAGAAAGGTAAACTTTCTGCTTTCAGATCATCTGTGGTCAGGCATGTAACAGGATAACCCAGGTTCTAACCCAGTCCTTCTGCCTTCAGATCCCCTGCTCTTTCCCTGTTTTATACCATCTGCCCTCTGAACTCCTCCAGTGAGGAGAGGGTCAGAGTGGAAGAATGAGAACGTACATCAGAGTGATTTGGAAAGGCTGAGACGCACTCTTGCCAAGATCTCCACCCTGACACAGTACCGTGCCTCCAGAGGCAACCCCCAGCTCAGCCTCTGCCAGCCCTGGTGCCTAACTCCTGGACTCCTACCCGAACAGCGGGCTCTCGAACACCCAGCTCTGAGGGCTCACGGGGACTGTGCCCCTGAGACCTGCTAGACCATAGCAAAGAAGCAACACTTCAAAGCCACCATGGATGTCCGCATGGAGGTTCGTGGGGAAACAGAGCCACCTCTGATGCAGCGGTCTCGTCTGTAGGTGTTTAGGGAGGAAACAGTCATCATCCTGAAGCCCATGTGTGCCTCCTGTCCACAGCACCACGCCTCTCCACAGCCGCGGGTGCGAGCAGCCCTGGTGTGTAAGGAGGGCTGAACGCGCGAAGAGAGTATGATACGTGTCTCGAGCCTTTAAAAGGGAGGAAATCTGTCACGTGTGACCGCATGGATGAGCCTGGACGGCGCTGAGCCTGACAGATAAGCCAGACAGTGAGAGGCGAATAACGGCGTGGCGCCGCTTCCATAGGGTCCCTGGCAGGAAGCGGCAGACCCCCGCGGCGGCCGCAGAGTGGCTGCCGGTGGCCGCGGGCACCAGGGACACGGGCGAAGCCGGAGGAGGGGCACAAACGCCGGCAGGGCCAGCGAGGTCTCGGACGCCCGCCTGATGCCGGTAGCAAGCAGCACGGAATCATTAACTGAAGTTTGTTGAAAGAATGTAATACAGATGTTCCTACCGGAAACAAACAAACAAAAAAAAACAACGAGAAGGAATTGGGAGTGAATCTCACATTAAGGGAAGAATCATTTGGTGGCATCTTCAAAATTTTGGAGCATTTGCATGAAAAGAGGAGATTCTTTCTGGTACTGGGGAACAGAATTAATTTCAGTGAGTACAAGGAATAATAGAACTTTTATTGGCTGTAGGTAGGGGTTGTACTTTCTCGCAATCTGAATTCCCCAGAAATGGAATATACTGTCTGGTGATGAATTCGCCACCACCTGAAAAGGCAGGGTGTCTGCAGGGATCAGTGCCCGCCTGAGGGTGGGGTGGCGGCTGGAGCCCTCCTGTGATAGGCCGTCCCCCAACGTGAGGGCCTGTAGTGTGGGGGAGGAAGCTGCAGGGACTCGAGACACACAGCTTCCATTTCTGTGCGTTTGCTCAGCCGTGTCCACCTCGGCTCCTCTGTCCGTGGGGTTCTCCAAGCAGGGACACTGGAGCGGGTTGCCGTGCCCTCCTGCAATGGATCCTCCCGACCCAGGGATCGAACCCATGACTTTTTTGTCTCCAGCACTGGCAGGTGGGTTCTTTTCCTCTACCACCACCTGGGAAGCTAGGCTCAGTCTTAAAGGAGTGAGCACATTATCTTCAGAATTCAGTAGAGTATTTTTAAAATGTTGAAGTACAAGATGCCAGGCAGAAGTGAATGTAAAGGTCACGTGATTTTGTGCTGCACAAAGTTGGCAGTGGTTTTGTTAGTTTACTTATTTTCGTCTTACTTTCTTTGAAGCATTTATCAGCTTAGGCAGGAATGTGAATGCTGTGGGTGGCTGGGGGCAAGGGTCCCCAGCTGGGAGCAGACATTCCGAGGCTGCATTAACTTTCAGAGCTCAGAGTAGCAGCGTTGGCTTTACCTGTGGAGTGTCTGAGCCTGAATGCGGAGCTCTTAGGTCCTGAGGGCCCGGGACGGAGGAGGGCCTCCGGCCTCAGGATGGCTCAGGGCTGGGATGCTGGATGCCTCAGGCCTTGGGATGGCTCAGGGCTAGGACTATTGAGGGCCTCAGGCCTTGGGATGGCTCAGGGCTGGGATGACTGAGGGCCTCAGGATGGCTGGGGCTGGGGTGCTGGAAGGCCTCAGGCCTCGGGATGGCTCGGGCTGCCAAGGGCAGAGCAGGCGCTGGGGACTGTGAGGGATTCTCACTGGGCTAGCATCGTTGGCAGTTGGCTCTTGGCATCTTCAGTGCCTTCTCCGGGTCAGGTGCTTCCCTACGAGACCTCTCCTGGGGTTGGTCCGGGGGACGAAGAGATTTCTCCAAAGCCGGGACAGTGAGACCACGAGAGGCAGGCCAGGCTGGGCGTGTGCTGTGAGAGCATCGGGGGCCGTGAGGATGCGTGCGAGTGGGGCGGCCGGGTGACGGCTGGGGTGACGGCCGGGTGACGGCCGGCTGAATGCGTGCACCCTCTGCCTCTGCAGGGCCCCGGCCCCGTCATGATGATGGTGTACACCGCCAGGTCTCTGGACGGATGGGGCTCTTCTCGAAACACTCTGGATTTGCACAGTGAGTCGCATGTCGCCCCTGCTTGTCTCTGAGGGGGCGTGTTGGCGGACTCCCAGGGCGCTGGCCTGCCTCCTGCCTGCTGATTAGGTGGACGGGGCGGGTGGCCCTGTGTGCAGTGCCAGCGCCAGTGTCTGTGTCTCTGTGTCTGTCTGTGTGTCTGTATGTCTGTGTCTGTGTCTGTCTCTGTGTCTGTCTGTCTGTGTCTATGTGTCTGTCTGTCTGTGTCTCTCTGTCTGTCTGTCTGTCTGTGTGTCTTTGTCTGTCTGTGTGTCTGTCTGTCTGTGTGTCTGTCTCTGTGTGTGTCTGTGTGTGTGTGTTTCTGTGTCTGTGTCTGTCCGTCTGTCTGTCTGTGTCTGTATGTCTGTGTCTGTGTCTGTCCGTCTGTCTGTCTGTGTGTCTTTGTCTGTGTGTCTGTCTGTCTGTCTCTTTGTCTGTGTGTGTGTGTCTCTGTGTCTGTGTCTGTATGTATGTCTGCGTGTCTGTGTCTGTCTGTTTGTCTGTGTCTGTCTGTGTGTCTGTGTCTGTATGTCTGTGTCTGTCTGTCTGTCCGTCTGTCTGTCTGTGTCAGGGGCTCTGTCTGAGCCACATGGGAGGGTCGCCCCGCGTGTCAGTGTGACCTGGTGATTATTCTGTCTGGAGTGACTTTGTCTGTTGGACTGAAGCTCTAAAGTCAAGAGAGCCAGCTGTTCTGGGGGGCAGTTCAGGGACAGCTAGTGGGGCTCCACGCAGGAGGAGGATCTCCTCCCCAGATCCTCTGCCAGCCCCGCCTTCCAGGAGGAGCCGCAGGCGGAGGCGGTTGGAGGGTCGGTGCTCCTGGAGGGGTGACTTCAGGCCATCACGGGCAGGGTGCTCCGTGCTTCAGAGGCACGAGCTGGACACCGGAGACAGAGACGCCGGGGAGATCAGACCCAGGGGCCCCTGGTGTTGGCTTGGGGCGGCCCTCTCATGCCCGCGGCCCCCTTCCTCCCTCCCCCTCCCGCTGACACCTGCGGTCCTGT
>SJYC01088170.1:0-14504 GCA_006408675.1 Madoqua kirkii
GGCCCTGCCCCCATCCCACTCTGCGCCCTCCCCCGGCCCCTGACTTCCAGCAGCGGTGGTGGATTCCTCTCCTGCTCCGGGTTCCCCTGGGGCGCACGCCCTGCTCTGAGCCACAGTGGGGAGCACCAGGGCCGTCTCCACAGCTGGGTGGGGCAGCCTGATGCCCCGGCAGGGCAGGCCTTGCAGATTCCAGTGCAGACGGGCCCTGTGGAAAGGGGGTCCCCACGAGGTGCGTGGGCACCGTGTGGCGGGGGCTGAGGAGTTCCGAGCCGTGGACCGAGTGGCCGCGGTCGAGCCAGGTCGGGGCTACACTCGCCGCCCCAGTCGACCAGAGTCAGGGTCTCAAGCACTCGGCCTGCACCCTCCGTGTCCTGGCAATGGCCCGCTGCGGACCAGGCGGTTGGGGCGCTGCCCTCATCGCCCACGCTCTCGGGAAGTGCAGGCGTGAGACCCCCACGAGACGGTCAGACGTGCTGCTCCCGCCGCGGCCCCCCCCCCACCGCGAGTGTGCAGCACAGACCCCCAGAGGGCCCGGATGGGCACTGGGCCGCACCCCCAGAATGCGGGCACCTTCCAGGTCCTCGGGCATTGCTGGACCGAGGCTGTCCCCCCACCCAGCCAGCCCTCCGCGAGCAGGACCTCAGCCCGCACGGCCCTCCTCCTGGCCTCGTGGCTGAGGGGTGGGCGCCCTGTGCCCCCCAGGTTGTCAGGCTGCACGCTTGGCGTCTGCTCACCGGGTGCCAGGAGCACCCCTCCCCCGGGGTGACTGCTGGCGTGGACACCGCCATCGGCGCCAGGCCGCTTCCCGTGTCACGGGCCCTTCCGGGCACTGTGGCTGCGCTTGGGACCTGCAGGAAGAGGCCTTCGGGGCCCTTCAGTGCTGTTTCCCACCCGCAACCAAGGGCAGTGTCTTACACGGAAAACCGGTAACTTGTGAACAAAACACACGAGCGGCCGTCCTCTGCCCTTGTGAGTCAGGGTCGGCGGACGGCTTTCTTTGATTGTTGGGTCTTTGGGCTCCCTCTCAGCGTTAGGCGTGGCTGAGTCACTGCAGTGAGCGGAACAGAGTGGCGTCCAACACTCCCACCTAGATTGTGCTGAAAACCTCGGCAAGGGGATGGATGCTGCTTGAATCTCAGGGGGCCTGGTTTCCAGGCCTCCGAGGCAGGCCAGGAGGCGGGCCCTGGCAGGGCAATGTGGCCTCCGCTGGCCCACAAGCAGGTCCCTGCGTCTCCAGCGCGCCTTCACAGGGGGCTGCCCGTTCCCGCCCCTGCCAGACGAGCCCGGAGGGAGGGGAGACCCCTCTGCAACTTAAGAATCTCAGCCGATTTCTATCAATGGGAGCCCTTCCCCTGGCTCCCAGCTTTGAAACAAGTTTACTTACTCGGATGCAGACCTCAGGTGGACTTGCGCTGTTTCCGTGGCCCGCCTGGGGCACAACAACGCTCATCAGCTTGGGGGTGGGCCGAGGGCTGCTGTCCTTCGGGGAGGCCCGGGTCTCCACCCCGGCCGTGACTGCCCTTGCGGGTGCACACAGTGACCGCGGGCTCCCCGCCTCCCAAGCCCTGGCGGTGGCTCAGCCGTGGTCCCCAGCGCGCCCATAGCCCCAGGAGAGAAGGACCCCTGGGTGGCCGCCTGCCGATGCTAAAGAGACCGTGGAACTGGGCTGCGAGCACGTGGCATTCTGGGGACACGGCTGGTGGGTCCGTTTGTCCCCTAACCGTCGGAGCACCGCCCTCTGAAATCACATTCATGGCTATTCCCGGGAGTGAGCAGATGCAGCTCTGCACAGGGCAGCGAGGGCCGGGAGCAGGCTCATCGGGGGCCCGGGGCGGGGCGTCGGGGACCCAGGGCAGACCGCCGGCCTCCGCGAGTCGGACGTGTCTGGATTCCGTCACGGCCGTGTGCGAAGGGTCCCTCAGCTCAAAGCAGGGCGTTCCCTCATGTTATGCTGCTCCTGAAACCCATGGAAAGGAAGAGGCAACGGGGACCTTCTGGGAAGGAGGGATGACGTCCAACCACAGGAACGGGCGTGTCCAGAGCCAGCAAAGTATCTGTTGCTGCTGCTTGTGAAGGCAGGGGCTCTTCACGGCAGGTGTGCGGCAGGTCACCCACGGAGCTAACAGGACACACAGCCGTCCACGCTTTCAAGGTAACTCGGACTTTACTCACCCGCGTGCCGGATGTAAACACCAAAACCGGAGAACCATCTCAGGCCCTAGGGCACAGATTGGCCTTGGAATCATCTGGGGGTGTTTTGATAGGCATGCAGCATCATGGAGGCGTGGAGTTTTGAAAACATTATAAATATCCATTGCTTAGTTCATTTAAAAACAATAAACCCACTATCAGCCAGCTAGCGAGACAGATGCCAACTCTCAGCGGACTCCTGCAACTAGCAGCCTTGGAGGTCATCCGGAAGAGAGGAGACCGATCTCACAGAATGGCTGTTTCCGGCCACCTCAGGGCCTGCTGGGGCTTCCCTGGTGGCTCAGACGGTCAAGAACCTGCCTGCAGTGCCGGAGACCCAAGTTCAATCCCTGGGTCGGGAAGATCCCCTGGAGAAGGAAATGGCAACCCACTCCAGTGTTCTTTCTGGGAGGCTCCCATGGATGGAGGAGCCTGGCAGGCTACAGTCCTTGGGGTCCCAAGGAATCGGACACAACTCCGCGATTAACTTTCCCACTTCAGGGCCTGTTGCCCTGTGGCCACGCCCTCCTCTACTCGTTGTCCCTGTGCATTCAGCTGTGAAGACTTTGTCTTTTTTTCTGAGAGACGGTGGAAAACAGGTTGCCTCATAGTGAGGAAAGTCCTGAGTATGTGATCCAGCATTCTCATCTTGATAAAGGTCCTCTTGTAATCAAATCTCAATGCTATGAGAGAAATTCCAAAGAGTTCCATCATGACATGACAATGATGCCTCCTGCTATGAGCTTTCCTGGGCTGCAAAGACCAGCATCACTCCACACACAGTGGGCTTTCTCCCCACTCTCAGATTATTAACAGCTTTGCCTAAGATATCACTGGGGCTTCCCTGGTGGCTCAGTGGTAAAGAACCCACCTGCCAATGCAGGAGACCTGAGTTCAGTCCCTGGGGCGGGAAGATCCCCTGAAGAAGGAAATGGTGACCCACTCCAGTATTCTGGCCTGGAGAGTCCCATGGACAGGGGAGCCTGGAGGGCTATGGTCCGTGGGGTCATAAAGAGCTGGGCACGACTGAGCAGCTCAGCACACACCCGTGCAGTCAATTACGGGCTGGGGTCCTGCCTATGAGACTCAGCACCCGGAAAGATGCCTGCTTCACAGAGGAAACAGCTCGAGCGGAGGTGGGCGGGCCGTCGAGGCTGTGCCGCCAGCCTTCGCAGCGGGCTGACCCCCCAGGCTGCTCCTGCTCAAGAGCGCAGACTGGCACACTTACCCAGCTCAGTGGACCGGCACCTGCATCTCACCCGCCACCCAGGACCGGACGCCGCAGGCCGTGGCTGGTGCTTTGGCAGAGCCAAGACACCTGGAATGCCTTGGACACTGACTGCCCTGGGCAGCCCCCGGCCACCCTGTGGCCCTGGAGGTGCTTGGTAATGACGGTGTAGCGACTGTGGAGCTCACTGCTCTGGAAAACAGGTAGGCGGTTGGTGCACACACACGCAGGTAGGTAGACAGGTGCAGCCCCAGGGGGACGTCAGTCTCAGGCCGTTGAGCAAAGGAAGGCAGAGGATGGAAGGTGGGAGGGGGCTGATGGGGCCTGAGAAACGCTCCCCCCTCCAGTACGTCTGGGCTAGACAGCCCCAGGCAGCCTCCACCGGCGTCTCAGGCAGTGACCCATCACGAGAACTCCTTCTCACGTCCACGCGTCCCAGACCAGACGCCTGACTCGGCGGGATCACCGTCCTGCACATCAGTCAGGCAGGTGGGGAGCGCTGGCACGGTGGGTGAGCCCCGCGGCCTGGCAGTGCCCTGAGCCGGGAGACTGGGTGGCCCGGAGGCTCCAGCCACCTCGCCTCGGAGGGCTGAGCACAGACGGCCTCCGCATGAAGGCCGCACTGAGAGCCAGGCGAGCTTTTCCTGAGACGGTCACTTCTTCAAATGGGGAACCTCCGTACGTGGACGCAGAGCTGCCTCCGACCCGGGGCCCTGTAAGTACGTGGGTCCTGCCAGGTTGGGCCGGGGCGCACGCTGACCCCCTGGCTGAGGCCCCGGGGTGGTCAGAGTTGGGGGCTGTGTGAATTGGCTGCTTCCCTCTTGTAAGCTTTCTCCCTTTAACCTCTACTGGGCACGAGTACCGGATGGCCCACGGGGTGTGGGCTACCGCCTTCTACAGGGCGCTGGGCAGTAAAGCAGCACAGCCCCGTGTAACGGGTGCGGACAGCATGCGCCAGACACGGGGATTCACTCACGGGGCTGGGCGTGCACACGCGGGTTTCCACCTGCGAAAATGCAAAGCTGGAAGGTGCGTCGGTCGAGGACTTACTGTCTAATACAGAGAGCCAGTGCAGGAATCCCCTGCGGGCCAGCGCGACAGGGAGGCCACGGCCCCGGCCCCCACCCCACCCTGGGCCCAAGGGGCCCCCAGAGGCTGCGACCCAGGCTGTCACCCCTTCTGACCCCCGGCCCGGGGCTCCGCCCTTTCTCCACGGCGCTCTCCTTTGTTAGAGGCCCAGGCCCTCCCCGTGGCCGCGGCTGCAGCCTCCCCTTGAGCATGATCCTCACGCTTCCGGCTGCCAGGGGTCTTCATCTCTGGGCCGCTGGGCATTGCTTCCTCTTGCTTCTGAGTTTACTTCTCTGCTTAGCTGCTGAACGTGGAGTCTGTCCTCGACTATAACCCCTGCTTGGCTCAGGGGACAAGATTGGAGGATTTGTCCATTTGGCCTCTTGAAACTAGAGCCCTATGAACATTCCAGGAAGAAAGCTAACACTTACACGCATACAATCCCTTATCCGTAATCTCTACGCCCAAAAAACACTAAAGCCTGAAGCGTCTTCTAAAATTGTTTGGCAGCAAAGCTGGACCAGTGTGAGCGGATTTGGAAGCAAAACCTCTCAGGCACTGACCTGACACGCTGCAATCATTTTTATTTACCCCTCCCCCTTTTGTTTGAAGAATCATCTTGTTTTTCGCTTTTGGCTGCTGGGCTCCCTCTGGCTGCAAGGAGCAGCGTCTGCCCCCAGCTGTGGGGCCCTGGCTTCTCTTGTTGCGAAGCTTGGGCTCCAGGATGCTTGGGCTCCAGAATGCTTGGGCTCCAGAGCGTGGGCTTGTTGTTCTAAGCGTGTGGTGTCTTCCTGGACTGCAGGCAGGTTCTCAGCCACACTTCCCTGGTTGACCCCTGTTGACGCCTGCTTACCCCTCTTACTCTGAAGGCCAGATGTTTCCCACCAGAAGTGGTGCTGTATTGTCCACGGGTGTCACCGACTAGCTCTGTTAGAGTGTCTTATAACAGAGGGCTATACGGAAACCACTTCAAATCGATAAACAGTGATTACAAACCCACCCACACTTAGCATTACACTTGGTGGTAAACAACTGCTTGCTACCTGAAACCTGGAAACAGGTAAGGATGGTTCTCACCACCCTTATTCAAGATAGTACTGGGAACTCCAGCTACCACAATGGGATAAGAACAATTAATAAAAGACATTGGAGAGACTGGAAAGAAAAAAAAACCCTGTATTTTCAGATAACATGACTTTCTGTTTTAAAAGATTTTTTTCCCTCAATTTTCAGCTCTGCTTCTTCTATTCCAGATTCTATTTATTTAATTATTATTATTATTATTTGGCCGTGTGTCTCGTGGGATCTTAGTTCCCTGACCAGGGATGGTACCCAGGCCCTCGGCAGTGAGAGCACCGGGTCCTGACCACTGGGCCACCAGGGAATTCCCAACATAACTGCTTCTTTGAAAGTCCCGTGGAACTGGGTTTCAAAACAGCTGTGTAGAATTAATGAGAGAGAATACCAAGGTCACAGAATACCAGATCCACACAAGACGCCTGGCTGTGTTTCTCTGCTAACAGTGAACTTGCTGAGACTGAACTTGAAAATACCACGCCATTTAAAATAGCTCAAAGGAGGAGCTTCCCTGGGGGCTCAGTGCTAAAGGATCCGCCTGCCAGTGCAGAGGATACGGGTTCAGGCCCAGGTCAGGGAAGATCCCACACGCCCCGAAGCAACTGTACCCGGGAGCCCCGAGCCCTGAAGCCCAAGGCCCCAGAGCCAGGCACCCCGACAAGAGAACCAAGGCAGTGAGGAGCCTGCACACCGCGGCCAGACAGCAGCCCCCGCGCTGCACACAGAGGAGAGTCTGCAGCAACAGAGGCCCAGCACCACCGAAAATAAATGAGAGGTTTTAAAGTAGCTCAGAAGGAAATGAAATCCCGAGATATGCAACTGAAAGCTGTGTGTAGGCTCTGTGCGTTGAAAAAACAGAATTCTGATAAAAAACGTGAAAGTTGCTTAGTCGTGTTCTGCTCTTTTTGACCCCATGGACTATACGTACAGTCCATGGGATTCTCTAGGCCAGAATACTGGAATCTTCCCAACCCAGGGATAGAACCCAGGTCTCCTGCATTGCGGGCGGATTCCTTGTCATCTAAGCTATGAGGGAAGCCCCCCAAAGTGTCAGCAGACCGAAATGAATTCAGAAACACAGCACATCCACAGATTTGAAGACTCAACACAGTGAAGATGCCAAATCTTTCTTATGGAGGGGGAAAGTCTACACAGTTCCCATCAAAATGTCAGCAAGGGTTTTGGTAGAAATAGACAAGCTTTTTCTAAATTCTACAGGGGAAGGCGCAGGCCCTAGAGTAGTTTTAACAGTCTTGATAAAAAAAAAAAAATACAGTTTTGTGGCTGTAAAACCAGATTTATAGAACAAGGTATATTCAAAGAAATGGAACATTGGGCTTCTGTGTTTAAGGAGTGGAAAGTGAAGGCAGCCCCTCGCATCCAACCTAAGAATGAGAGAAAAGGGACATTGTACAAAATTCCCAGGGAGGCCAGGTCTCAGGGACAGGCATGTACCTGTGATGAGCGAGACAAGAATAACAAACACCCACAAGCTCCCGGAAAACTCTAGTCTTGATTTCGATCTGGCGCCAGGGCTCTGCTCTGTCCAATGGCAGAAAAGCAAAGGGCTTCAGGGAGAGAAGGCCAGAGGACTGTCTGATTTTCCAGTCTCTGAAAAGAGATTTTCATCCCGGGACTTCAAATCCAGGTGTTTCAGACAGGGCTCAGCGTGTTCAAATCTCTACCCAGACCTGCGTTTCTGGTCTCAGGAGACACCCCCACTGTCCACCCTCTGGCCTGGGCTGCCGGCACAGGGGCCGTCCGCCTCCTCTCTCTGAAGCACCTGCTTCATCAGTCAATTACCAGAAGTTACCCGTTTCACCTGGAAATTCTCCTAAAATCCCTCCGTGTCCTCCCAGAGCGTAGGGGCCAGGAGAACGGCGCGGGTGCTCCTCCTGGGAGCCCCAGCTCCTCGAAGACCTGTTTCTCACCTCGCCTCCGCCTTGCACCAGGCAGTCCCCGCAGAACGCACACCCGGCTTGACGGTCCGCCTGCAGCCTCCGGCAGGAGACACCGCGGCGCCCCTGCTGCCCAGCTACGAGGCCGCCGCGGTGCCCCCGCCTCCGCCGCAGACACTGGACGGACTCTCCGGACTCTCCGTCCACCGGCGTCCCTCCGTGCCCCGCCCCGTGATTCTCCCGGTCTCCTGCGGCGGGATGCGGAGACGGCTGCCCCGGGGGCGCACGCCCGGCGCCCTCGCGCCCGGGGGCCTCCTTCCTGAGCGTCTCCGTGGTGGACCTTGGGCCACGGGGCACGTCCGCCCTCGGGTTCTCCTGGCGCCCTTCGGTCCCGGGTGCTGCTGGAACTCAAGCTCAGGGCGATGACCCTAACTCTCCGGTTCCTTCCAGCAGCTGAGAAGCGTCTGCGCGCAGAGGCGTCCGACCCGCCGGTCCCCCCGCCTTGTCCCGGCCTCGGGGACCTGGCGCCTCCCCTCGCGGGGATGGGCTCCCCGCCGCGCTCCAGGTGAAGGGCCCCCATTCCCGCAGCCCATGGGCCTTCCAGGCGCGGGCTCCCTGAGGCCCCCTCGCCTCTCCTCGTCCTCGCCCAGAGCCTCCGAGGCCTCCCGCCGTCTGTCGCGGTCAGCCTAGGGCCCTCGCCCGGGGCGGGCGGCCTCGCGGGTCCCCAGACCTGCCCGGGGCGGCAGTCCCCCAGCGCGGCTTCTGCCCCGGCCCAAGCCCGCCTCGGCCCAGCACCCCGGGAAGAAGGGCGGCCCCGTCCCCTCCTTCACGTCCCCGGGACCCCGCCCGGTGCCCCCCTGCCCTGTTCGTGGCCGCAGGCCTCTAGGAGGCGAAGTCCACAGGCAGCCCTCTGCGCAGAATGAGGCGGGCGGCGGGGCAGCCCCGGCGGCCCCGGCTCAGCACGGAGCCCGCTGCCGCCGCCCGGCCGCCGGGCCGCTCCCGGGCCCCTCCGCGCCTCCCTCGCCTGCCGGGTTACGGGCGGTTTCCTTGTCCTTTCAGCCCCCGTCTCTCCTGGAGAAGAGTCCTGTGCGTCCTTTTCCTGCCATTTGTCTCGTCGGGTTTTGCTCCTCTGGCGAAACACAGAAATAACTTTATACTGGAACACAGAAGGCTGCGTCCAAGCCCGCGCAGGTCTGCCTGAGCGGGGGCCCTTCTCCTTTCTGGGCTGAAACTGCAGCCGCGCGGGGTCCCAGCGCCCTCTCTCCGGGCGGGGCCCCAAAGCCCAGCTCTGCCCGCCCCCACCTCTTCCTCTGGGCCCCCAACAGGTTTGACTGGTCGCATCTGACACCCCTCGAGCTGAAGAACCGCTCGCTGGGGATTCAGACTGAGGAGCGAGCCGGGCGCAACCCCTACTTCACGCTGGAGGGCCACGAGTTCCTCATCCTCGGGGGCTCCATACACTACTTCCGAGTGCCACGGGCCTCCTGGTCTCTCTCCGGGCGGGGCCCCAAAGCCCAGCTCTGCCCGCCCCCACCTCTTCCTCTGGGCCCCCAACAGGTTTGACTGGTCGCATCTGACACCCCTCGAGCTGAAGAACCGCTCGCTGGGGATTCAGACTGAGGAGCGAGCCGGGCGCAACCCCTACTTCACGCTGGAGGGCCACGAGTTCCTCATCCTCGGGGGCTCCATACACTACTTCCGAGTGCCACGGGCCTCCTGGAGAGACCGGCTGCTCAAGCTGCGGGCCTGCGGCTTCAACACCGTCACCACGTGAGCGCGCGGCGGCCTGGGATGCGGGCCGGAGCCTGCGATGCGGGGTCCGCTCGTGCCGTTCACGGCTCCTGCCGCTCAGCCGGCGAGCCTAGCGTGGTCCGTCCGCGGGTGGGGTCACGGGGAACAGGGAAGAGGCAGGCTTCACTCAGGAGCCTTCCCAGTAGGAGGGCCCCGGGCCCTTTAGGAGAGCTGCTTTATGACAGACGCTCAACGTAGACTTCTAGGTAAAGGCTTGTTGTTTTTAAACAACAAAAACATTTTGCATCGGAGTTTGGCTGGCTAACAACGTTGTGAGGGTTTCGGTGGAGGGACTCGGCCGCACATATGCGTGTGTCCAGTCTCCCGCACACTCTCCTCCCATGCAGGTTGCAGCGGGACAGTCTGCAGAGTTCCCCGTGCTGTATAGCCCGTCCCTGTTGGTTATCCATTTTAAATACAGCAGTCTGCACGTGACCTTCCCAAAGTTCCTAGCTATCCCTTCCCCTCCGAGTGCCCGTGGCTTTAACAGCAGCTTTCACGTGTGAAATGAGCCCTTAGAGGAATGAGCAGGCTGCTCAGTCGCTCGCTCGCGTCCGGCTCGTGCGACCCGTGGACTGTGGCCCACCAGGCTCCTCTGTCCATGGGGTTCTCCCGGCAAGAATCCTGGAGTGCGTTGCCATTTCCTTCTCCAGGGGATCTTCCCAGCCCAGGGAAGTGTGCCTCTTAAGATCGCGTATTGGAACAAGGCCTGCATGTATGTGCCCAGTGGTGGCGTCATAAATGTGAGCCCGGCTCAGCCAGCGTGGTGTTTAGCTTGACTGTGTGTTGAGGGGTGACGTGGTTAAGGTGCACCGATGATGGTGGGATTTCTAAGCATCTTCATGGTCTTATGAGGTCCTGACAACTGTGGGTATACCGTCCCTACCCTGAGGGCTCTGCCAGCTGGCTTCCAGGGTCAGTTTTGCCCAGAGACCTGCCGCAGCCCTCAGGAGAGCGAGGCTGCCTCCCAGGCAGTGGAGCAGAGGTTCCTGCCTGCAAGCACCTGGTTGGTGGAGAAGAAACCACGTCCCAAGTAAGTCATATTTGAAAGAGGAACAGCAGTGGTCCCTTCATAAGGGACTGTTTCCACAAATGTCTTGAAGCTGAGAAAAGCAGGAGCTGATGATGATGGGGTGACGGTGAGTCCAGAGGGAAAGTCTGTGGACGTGGCCAGAACAGACACACAAGAGCTCCAGGAACATGTGTCAGGGTCTGGCCAGCAGGGAGGCCCTCCCGTGGAGTGACCCGAGCAGAACTCAGAGCCCAGAACACAGGCCCGTGTTCCCCGCCCTGGGAAGAGGGGCCCTGGGTGGGGATCATCATCAGTGGCCGTGGAGGGCCTGCTGGAGGGTCAGGCAGGCCCCAGGCCCCGCGGCCCCTCAGGACTGGACGCGGCTTGGGCAGCTGGCTTGCCTGCCTGGAGCTTGGCACCCCTCCCTGTGAGGTTTTGTTATCAAGTCCAAGTGCCCTCGGCAGGGTATTTCATCATTTTACGATGCAGAGTTTCTGGTTTTCCTATCTCTTCAAAGTGACAGTAACCTAAAATTATTTCCTATATTATCTTCTTAAACGTCATTACCCTCGACCTAAAATCTTCTAATTGTTGGAACAGGGACTAACTGAATGAGTTATTGTAGGTTATTTAGGTCAGCGATCCCTAAAGAGCTATTCAACTTTATTTTTACTTATTTAATTAAAAATATATCTTCTTGGCTGTGCTCTGCGGCATGTGGGATCTCAGTGCTCCAGCCAGACCTGACCTGTGCCTCCTGCACCAGAAGCCCAGAGCCTTAACCACTGGGCCCCCAGTGCTGAACTATTTTTCTGCTTCTTGATGAGACGTATGTCACCAGCAATTCGAAAGGTCTGTTGTTCTCGTGATCAGGCTTTGAGGTCTTGTTTGGTAACATCAAGAAAAAGTGAGAGCAGTCCCGAGAATCTAGGACTTGCCACACATGGAGGAAAGAGCAGAAACGTGGTAGCAGACGCCCGGGTGGGGGTGAGGGGGCGGCAATTCAGCGTCCACATCGTTACATTCATTCCAAAAGATTTCCATCGATTGCCTTCCCGGGTTAAGCCTCCACTAGTCGTTTCGGATGGTGCTTATACCGCACTGAGGTTTGGATGAAGCAGGGGCCCTGGATGTCCCCATGCCACTGACGGGTCCCAGCTGGACCCTGAGCGAAGCCCTTTGCACCCGAGTGTCCCCACCGCCCCCTTGTGGCAGAGCTAAGCATCGCACTCACTGAGGGCCAGGGCTGGTCAACACCAGCCTGACCAGCACCGGGGTCTGGAGGCTGGGAGCCGTAAATTGATAACTGGCTCATCTCACGTGCAGATACTTTAACCACAAAGTATCGCTGAGTTCTGCTGAGGTCTTTCAGTGTGTACCGAAGGGTGATACGGTTTTTCTCCACTCTTCTGTTAGAGCAGCAGTAACAGTCGCTCAGTCCTGTGCGACTCTTGCGATCCCGCGGACTGTAGCCTGCCAGGCTCCTCCGTCCAGGGGCTTCTCCAGGCAAGAGTACTGGACCGGGTTGCCATGCCCTTCTCCAGGGATTTTCCCGACCCAGGGATCAGACCCAGGTCTCCTGCAATGCAGCCAGACGCTTTAGCGTCTGAGCCCCCAGGGAAATGTGTTAAAGCAGTAAATTACACTGAACAGTTTATTTCCTGATATTTAGCCCATCCACGGCTCTGGGATGAATTCTGCTTGGTTATGAGACATGCAGCTGTGGGCACCCACATGCAGATTGCTGAACTGGATTGCTAGTGTTTTATTTTGGAGATGTACCTTTATGATGATAACTAAACTTGACTTAAAATTTTATTTCTGAGTGTCTTGCTCAGTTTCTAAATCAATCTTAACAATACACTTGTGAGCTGACTTTATCTTCTTTTTTGTATTCACTGAAAATATTTTGCAAAAGAAGTATTTTTGCCTTGAATGTTTCTTAAAGTTCACTTGTAAAACTCTGTGACTATTATCTTTTGTGGTTTTGTGGTAAAGGTTTTAGGGACAGTATAACTCTCTTGAATAGTTATTATTTAATTCATGTTTATAAAGGGCTTCCCTCATAGCTCAGCTGGTAAAGAATCTACCTGCAGTGCAGGAGATTCCTGGGTTGATTCCAGTTCGATTCCTGGGAAGATCCCCTGGAGAAGGGATAGGCTACCCACTCCAGTATCCTTGGGCTTCCCTTGTGGCTCAGCTGGTAAAGAATCTGCAATGCGAGAGACCTAGGTTTGATCCCTGGTTTGGGAAGATTCCCTGGAGAAGGGGGCAGCTACCCGCTCCTGTATTCTGGCCTGGAGAATTCTGTGGATGGTGTAGTCCATGGGGCGACAGAGTGGGCCAGCGCTGAGCGACTTGCACTTTTCTACTCTAAAATGTTTCCTATTTTATGCTATACTCTTTTCCTTTCCTTTATTCGTTCAGATCGACTGGGACTTAAAAAATTCTTTCTTGGAAGTTATACATCATCCAGAGTTTTGGGGACTTTTTTCCCCTGAATCTTGTGTAGACTTTAAGTCTTTTCAAAGAACTAGCTTGTAGATTTATTAATCTTCTCTATATAAACTTCTAATTTAGTTGCATTTGCCTTGGGACCACAGACTAAGCGACGGGGAATTCTGGCGCTGGTTGAGGTCACAGCTGCGCGCGGCCTTTGCGTGCTAACTGCGTGTTCTGCATGGCTGGCCACTGCGCTCTCCGTGTATTTATTAGATTCAGTCTTTCACTGTCTTGTTCAAATCTATGTTCTTACCTTTTTTTTTTTTTTTGCCGTTGTTGTCTTTGTCTTATAGAGAAGTATTTCACCCCTTTCCACTGTGGCTGTGGATGGACCCTTTCCCCTCTGGTTCAGTAACCTCCTCCCTGAAGCTGTGTATCCAGAGCCGGCAGCGCCGTGATCATCACATCTTCTGGAGGCTTCATTCCTTTTATTCCTACTTGATGCCTCTCAGCCTCTATTTGTGTGGGGTTTTCTTTGCCTTAAAATCCATTTTGCCTGCTATTTAAGAGTGCCAGACTAATTCTTCCTCATGTGTATCTTTTGCCATATTCCTGTTTCAATTTTTTTAGAAGTTTTCTCTAAAGTAAATCACTTGTAAGCCTCATTTAGCAAAACTTTTTCATTCTGTTCTCTCAATGCTAGGTATAGACTTTTCCAGGCATATTTAGTCTTGAGCAACCAATTTTTCATTCCTTCTCACAACAGGAGGTCTTGAAGCGCAGTCAGCTCTGCCATCACTCCAGTTCAGTCCTTGGAGGACCGTCTCCGTGGAGGACCCCCTCTTTTGCCGTTAGCCCCACCCACCATAGAGCCGCGAGCATAGGCCTCATAAACTGCAGAGCAGTTGTGCGAGGGGAAGTCTCTCCGTCTGTCCCACTCTTGTGACCCCATGGACTGTACAGTCCGTGGAATTCTCCAACCAGAGCACTGGAGCGGGGAGCTGTTCCCTTTTCCAGAGCATCTTCCCAACCCAGAGATGGAACCCAGGTCTCCCACCTTGCAGGCGGATTCCTGGCCAGCTGACCCACCAGGGAAGCCCAGTTACACCAAGGAAATTCAGTTATACAGAACAATTACACCAAAGAAATTCTCACACTGTTAAGAAAGTTCTAGGGCCCACAGCAGATTTCCCAACCTGGGGATCTGGCAAAGGGACTGAGACTCCTCAGGGAACCTGACTTTGGAGGCCAGTGGGATTTGATTACTGAACTTCCACAGGACAAGGAAAGACTCTCAGAGGGCATGAACAGAACCTTGAGCCCGCCAGGACCCACAGGAGACTGAGCCAGACTTGCCTGAGAGTGTCCAGGAGGCTCGGCCTCAGGACAAACAATAGGGAAGGCACACAGCCCCGCCCATCAACGGAAAATTAGACAAAACATTTACTGAGCGTGGCCCCGCCCATCAGAACAAGACTCAGTTTTCCCCTCAGTCAGTCTTTCCCATCGGGAAGCTTCCATAAGCCCCTTATTCTCACCAATCAGAGGGCAGACAGGATGAAAACCACAATCACAGAAAACTAACCAAAGTGATCACATGGACCACAGCCTTGCCAAACTCAGTGAAGCCATGAGCCGTGCCAGGTAGGGCCACCAGGTCAGCCGGGTAATGAGGGAGCCCGGTTCAGTCGCTCAGTCGGGTCCGACACTTTGTGACCCCCAAGGACTGCAGCACGCCCGGCTTCCCTGTCCATCACCACTCCCGGAGTCTGCTCAAACTCATGTCCATCCAGTCCGT
>SJYC01088172.1:0-25354 GCA_006408675.1 Madoqua kirkii
GTGGGGGCCCGTGCAGCCGCTGTCGTCCCGGCCCCCCACGCCGTCTCATTCAGCGAGATTCTGGGTCCTCGATCTGTAGACTGTGCCCGCGGACTCACTGCGGGCCCCAGGCCGGCTAGGCGCGCAGGACTCACAGACGGGCTCCTCGGCCCGGGCGTCCTCGGCCCGGGCGTCCTCGGCCCGGGCGTCCTCGGCCCGGGCGTCCTCGGCCCGGGCGTCCTCGGCCCGGGCGTCCTCGGCCCGGGCGTCCTCGGCCCGGGCGTGTGTCTGCTGCGTGTTCCTGAGTGCCGTGGCTGCCCGACGGGACCACCCCCGCCCCACCTCCCCGGGAGGGTGGGCGTCCCTGAGTCCAGACAGGACGACGCTCACCTCTGGCCCGCAGTCCCGCCCTTCCCAAGGCTCCGCTGTCGTCTCTCGGTCTACACGCCTGTCTAGTCATCGCTCACTTCCTGTCTGCCCCTCCCGCTGCCAGCCATCCGTCCATCATCTGTCGGTGCGTCTGTTGTCTTTCTGCCTGTATGTCAGCTACCTATACACCTATCGTTTGTCTGTCTGCCTGTATGCCATCTGTCTATACATCTATCATTTACCTGTTATCTGTCTGCCTGTATGCCATCTGTCTATACATCTATTGTTTATCTGTTATGTGTCTGCCTGTATGCCATCTGTCTATACATCTATTGTTTACCTGTTACCTATTGGTTCATCTCTGTATGTCTCATCCATGGATCTATCTCTCCACATCTCTTTGTCTCTCCCCCGATGTGGGAACCCTCATTCCCTTGTGGACTCAGCTCTGACCTTTTCATTTGAGCCACGGCCACAGGGTACCAGGGCTCACTCCCGCCGTGTGCCCACCCCTGGGGAGACAGCAGACTGGCTGGAGCCTCCAGCCCCCAGCTGCGGAGCGGCCCTGTGCAGAGAGCCGACGCGGGCCTTCCTGTCTAGCGGCGACGCTGCTGCCTCAGCCCCAGCACATGTGCCTCCTACTTGCCTTGTATTTCCCTCTTTCAAGGAAAACCAGGGGGTGATTTCATCCTGTCCACTCTCTCCACAGGCCCTGCAGCAGAGGGGCATTGGAGGGCTGCTCCTGACCGCAGACAACACAGAGGAAGTGGCGAGAGGACACATAAAGGGAGGTAGGAAGTCAGACTTGCTTTAGGGGCGAGGCTGCGGCGAGACCGCTGACACTGGAGGAGCCTCAGCAGGGCCGAGCGCACACCCACGCCTGCCCCCAAGCGCCCAGATGTCAGGCCGGGCGTGACGTCGCCCCACGAGGACACGGGGTTGGGGTGGCCCCGGGCATGAGGTTGCCCAGTGAGGTCTTGGGGTCATGGGTGAACCCAGGCACGATGTCGCTTGGTGAAATCTTGGGGTCAGGGGTGGCCCTGGGCGTGACATTGCCTGGTGAGATCTTGGGGCCAGGGGTGGACCCAGGCGTGATGTCGCCTAGTGAGGTCTCCGGGTCAGGAGTGGACCCGGGTGTGATGTTGCCTGGTGAGGTCTTGGGGTCAGGGGTGGACCCAGGCGTGATGTTGCCTGGTGAGATCTTGGGGTCATGGGTGAACCCGGGTGTGATGTTGCCTGGTGAGGTCTTGGGGTCAGGGGTGGCCCTGGGCGTGACATTGCCTGGTGAGATCTTGGGGTCATGGGTGGATCTGGGCGTGATATTGCTCTGGTGAGGACTCGGGCTCAGGGGTGGCGTGCCCGCAGGGAGGCTCCTGGGTCCTCACTCCTGACGTCTCCCTGTAGCCTCTTCCTCACACCTTTCCCTCTTTCCCAGTTTTTCTGTGGCGTAGAGTCTGGGCTGGAGCTGGAGACGCTCAGAGTCAAGCGTCGCCCGGCCTAGGAGCTGTTTGGTGGCAGGAGGCAGTGCTGAGTGGGGCCCGGCCTCCAGAGCCAGCTGAGACCCCGGCTGCGGTCACTGTTGGCATGCAGCCCCTGGGCAGCAGGTGGCAGGGGATGTCACTCAGCAGTGGAGGACAGAATCGAAGGCTCCGGCCACAGGGGCAGTGACCAGGGCAGCACGTGTCCAGGACCCCTTCTCGGAGGGAGGCCCACTCTGTTACTGCTGGCCGTGGAGTGTGCTGGCCGTGGACACTGTGCTGATCTTGGAGCGTGTTGACTGTGGACACTGTGCTCACCACGGGTCTGAGGGTCCCAGGTCCACGTGAGTCAAGTGACCTGCATCTAGTCCACTTCTCACACAGCAGGGCTGCTTTGAACTGCCCTTCTTCCCTCACGTTGTCCCCAAAGTGCCAGGGATGTGAGGGCATGAATAGGGGCCCTTCCCACCTGCAAAGGGAGGAGCTGCTGTTGCCCCTTCCTCCGAGGGTGCCCCCACCCACGTCAGTGGCGGCGAGCCCCAGCAGCACCTCCGTCCTGTCTGTCTCTGCAGTGCTGGCCAGCATCAACATGAAGGCGTTCAAGGTGGACTCGTTCAAGCATCTGTACGAGCTGCAGGTAGGTGGCGGCCGCGGGCCTGGGCAGAGCTGCTCGACGGCAGGCCTTGGGCCCAGCTTCCGGACCGGTGCCCTTGTCTCGGGCAGTGCGGGGAGTGCCTCCCAGGAGGCCCCAGGGGACAGAGCGGGTGAACGTGGGTGCCTGGCGCGGGGCTGTGGCCGAGAGGTCTCCCCAGAGGCATGCTGGGCAGCTCTGCCGCTTGGCCCCGTGAGCTGCGCCGTGGACGACACGGCGCCCGGCCGGCACCCTCTCTCCCGGCTCAGCTGGGCCCGGTGCTCGGGATCAGCTCTGCTTCGCCAGAACTCTGCAGGCTCCTGTGCCTGCAGGCCCACCCTGCCCGCGTCCCCTTCCGGCGCAATCACCCCTGTTGTGCCCACAGCACCCTCCCCTCAGCCTCCACCCTCCTTCACAGTCTTCTTTTTTTAAGATGTTTTGATGTGGACCATTTCTAAAGTCTTTATTGAATTTGTCACATTATTGCTTCTGTTTTCTGTTTCAGCTTTTTGGCTAAGAGACATGTGGCCCCCAGTTCCCTGACCAGGGATCCCACCCACACCCCCTGCATCAGGAAGCCAGGCGTTGACCACTGGCCTGCCAGGGGAGCCCCCTCGGTTTTAGCCCCTTTGCTCACTGGTTGCTGCGCCTCCGGCCTCTTTGGAAGCAGGCAGCTGTGCCGAGGGCAGGGCCTCCCTTGCTGTTGTCTTCCTCTTGCTCCCTGAAGAGTAGTTTTATTGCAGAACGTGTTATGCACCGTTGAATCCACCCGTGGAAAGCGTATGGTGAGCACGGCGCATTTCGGCGCGGCCTAGAAGGCCTCCTCCTGCAGAGCTCCCCTCCCTCCCCCCGCCCCAGGCAGCAGTCCATCGTTCTTTGCCCGATGGTTCATCAAAATGGGCCTCCAGTATCCAGTCTCTGCCTGACGACTCTGAGGCCCATGTGTTGTGGCCTCAGTTACCGCCGCGTCCCTCCCATGGGCGGCTGCGTCCCTCCTGCCGGCGGAGCTCCCGCGCACTTGGGCCTCAGGGCCCCGCGCCTGCCTCGCTGGCACTGACAGCTGGCTTGAGTTTTGAATGCTGACCCACGCCTGCGTTCTCAGGCTGAATCCCCTTGGTTGTGGAGTAGTCTCATTTTATACGCTGCCGGTTTCAGCTCGTCAGATTTTGCTGAGGACTTTTGCTCCTGTGTTCGTGAGGAATGCTGACGCTTGGTTTTTCTTTTCTTAAAATGCCTTTATTCGATTTTGGAATTAGGGTCATGCTGACCTCATAAAATGCTCTCCTTTTCTATTTCCTGGAAGAGATTGTGTAGAAATGTTAGTATATCTTACTCACCGTTTGGTAAAATTCACCACTGAGCGCATCTGGACTTGAAGTTTTCTTTTTTGGAGGCTTTTTATTAGAAATTTAATTTTCCTAATGGATGCAGCTTGGTTCAGGTTACTGCTTCTTAAGTGAGCTCTAGTAGCTTCTGTCTTTATTCTATCCTTTTCACCTGTGCTTTGAATTCATGACCGTAGAGTGTTTGTAATGACCCACTAGCATCCTTTGAATGCCTTGTTGTTAGTGATGAGGACCTTCCTTCCACTCCTGTTATTGACAATTTCATGCTTTCTTCTTTGTAAAAAATCTTGGTCAGTAAGACTTGAAGCTCGTCACTTTTGCTGATATTTTCAGAGAACCAGATTTTGGCTTTTTTCCCTATTGTGATTTTGTTTTCTGTTTATTTCTACTGTAACCTTTAACACTTTCTACCTTACGCTTCCTTAATGGATAGAATTTGCTCTACTTTTACTAGCTTTTTTTGTCTCTGGCTGAAGCTTAGGTTACTGACTTGAGACTTTCTGTTTTTCTGACACAAGCATTTAGTGCTACGAATTTTCCTGAGTACACTGGTTTTGCTCCATCTCACCAATTTTTAAATGCTGTATGTTTTTTTAAATTTTCAAGTGCTGTTTTTAAAAATGTTCAGAGCATTAAATTTTCATTGAATTTAACTACCAGACTTTTGTTTCTTTACTCCCTGTATCCGTTGGAAGCATGATGTTTTTGTTTGGGGGTTTTCTAGGTATCACTCAGTTGGTGGCTTCTGTCTTAACGCTGGAATCAGGGACTCGCCCGGTGTGGCCTCTGTCCTCCGTCTGTCGCGGTCTGCGCTGCCTTTCCTGCGGCCGTTCCTGCCGTCCGTGCGCGTGCATGCCGCTCTGCGTCTGTCTGTGCGTCCCCATCGGGTCAGGCTGGCGGGCGTCATACCAGGTGAGCTCTGCCCTTACTGGTGAGCAGAGCTCAGGCGTCGGGTGAGAGCGGAGCTGACGGCGCCGGGCTTGCGTGTGGTCTGCGCCGCTCTCAGCCTGTCCTCGCCAGGCCGCGGTCCCGGCCGTCCTTGTCACGAGCGCGGGGCGCCCTCAGCACCCGCGGCGGGCAGTCACTCCCTTTGCTCTGCTCTGTGGCCTATTCTTCTCTGACTTCCTGGGCCCGGCGGTCAATCCCCAGCCCCGGTTCTGCGTTTCTCTTGTCCCTCGGTCTTAGTACCCGTGGGGAGTGTTTGGGGGCCCGTGGGGGCCGGAGCCACCGCTGTGGGTGGCTGAGAGGTGCAGGGGGGCAGGGGCGCGGGAGAGGGAGCCCCTCGGGCGCTGACTGCCATCGTCAGATCTGCCGCCTCCCTTCTTCCTGGCGTCAGGCTAAGCGTTTGGTTTGGTTTGTTCCTAGAGTCACAAGCCCATTCTGATCATGGAATTCTGGGTCGGCTGGTTTGATACCTGGGGAACCGAGCACAGGGTGATGGGTGTGGACGGTGAGTCTGCCCTGGTGTCTGCCTGCGAGGGCCGCCCACCCTGCCCCGCTCCTCGGCCAGCTCTCGGACCCGCACCTCCTGTGGAGGGGCCGCGGCCAAGCCTGCGGGTGCGGGGCCTGAGCCCCTGGCGCCGCGCCCTGGAGGCTCGCCGCCCCGTGGACGCACAGGTGGGCGGGTGAGCACTCGTGAAGAGCCCCCCACCCCTGAGCAAGCAGGTGCGGGGACGGGAGAGGCAGGGCGGCTGCGGGGGCCCCGCCAGGTCTCTGAGCGCGGATGCGTCTCCCGGCGGTCACAGTGGTGGGGGGGGAGGGGGGGAGGCGAGAGCGACTGCAGATCCTGGGGCTGAAGCCGCGAGCGTCTCAGGCCCAGCTCTGTGGCCCCACTGAGGCGGCCCCTGAAACCTCTTCCCCAGAGCCCTGTCGTCAGGAGGAAGTGCAGACCCGGGTAAACCGCCCAGAGCAGTGCCTGGAGGAGGCCGTTAGTAGAAATGTTTTTCTACTAAAGATATTTGCAAAAGCAAGCTTCCTTGTACCGGAAATAAAGACAACAATCGAAAGATAGTGGGAAACTGAGAAAGGCCTGCTTTGAACTGCAAAATAGGAAGCAAACAAAAGTAACTCCAGGCTGCGCCAGTGAGCAACGGCTTCCGACCACGTGCCTGTCAGGCACGTGTGTTTCTTCCTGTCAGTCAGTCCTCATCTGTGATGGGGGAGGGGTGAGGACTCTTCAGCAGGCAGGGGAGCCGAGGCTCTGAGAGAGCAAGTAGGCTGAGCGTGAGGCACACAGCCGGCGCTCAGCCGCACCTGGTGATCCCCGGCCTTGCCGCCTCCTTCAGCGCTGGCGTGGAGATGGCCGTGGGTCACAAACAAGGGCTCTGCGGCCACTGGCCCCAGAGGCACCACCCGAGCAGGCGGCTCGCAAGAATAGACACATTATTTGTATAATTTCTAAGCGTTGAATGAACATGAGATCCTTAAGTGATTAGAGGCTCTCGGCTGCTGTTTAATAGATGTAGCTCAGAGTGAAGTTCTCGGGGAGAAGTAGCTTTTGGAAAGGCCCTTAGTATTGGAGGAGGGAGTGGTGAGCCACTCCAGGATTCTTGCCTGGATAACTGCATGGACAGGGGAGACTGGGGGGGTACAGCCCGTGGGATTGCAGAGAGTTGGACACGACTGAGCGACTGACACTTACTTGGAACGGACAGGCCTCATTTCCTAGGGTAGCTGTGGTCGAGTCCGCCTGCTGTCTGGCTAGAATCTCCGTGGACGCTGAGGGACACACGGCTGAGCTGACTGTGGGGCAGCGCCCGGAGGAGCGGCTTTCCCAGAGACCCTGCCGTCTCTGAAGTCTTGGCCTCCGCTCTTTCCCCTCTCCCGCCTCTGCAGAGGTTGAAAGGAGCGTGTCTGAATTTCTCAGATTTGGGATCTCCTTCAACGTGTACATGTAGATGTGTATAAGAGACAGCTTCAGCAGGCAGGGGAGCCGAGGCTCTGAGAGAGCAAGTAGGCTGAGCGTGAGGCACACAGCCGGCGCTCAGCCGCACCTGGTGATCCCCGGCCTTGCCGCCTCCTTCAGCGCTGGCGTGGAGATGGCCGTGGGTCACAAACAAGGGCTCTGCGGCCACTGGCCCCAGAGGCACCACCCGAGCAGGCGGCTCGCAAGAATAGACACATTATTTGTATAATTTCTAAGCGTTGAATGAACATGAGATCCTTAAGTGATTAGAGGCTCTCGGCTGCTGTTTAATAGATGTAGCTCAGAGTGAAGTTCTCGGGGAGAAGTAGCTTTTGGAAAGGCCCTTAGTATTGGAGGAGGGAGTGGTGAGCCACTCCAGGATTCTTGCCTGGATAACTGCATGGACAGGGGAGACTGGGGGGGTACAGCCCGTGGGATTGCAGAGAGTTGGACACGACTGAGCGACTGACACTTACTTGGAACGGACAGGCCTCGTTTCCTAGGGTAGCTGTGGTCGAGTCCGCCTGCTGTCTGGCTAGAATCTCCGTGGACGCTGAGGGACACACGGCTGAGCTGACTGTGGGGCAGCGCCCGGAGGAGCGGCTTTCCCAGAGACCCTGCCGTCTCTGAAGTCTTGGCCTCCGCTCTTTCCCCTCTCCCGCCTCTGCAGAGGTTGAAAGGAGCGTGTCTGAATTTCTCAGATTTGGGATCTCCTTCAACGTGTACATGTTCCACGGGGGGACCAACTTTGGCTTCATGAACGGGGCCACGAGCTTCGAGAAGCACAGAGGCGTCACCACGAGCTATGGCAAGTGCTCTCTGGGAGGAGCCGCCCTGAGCCTGGTGCCCTGCGGCTTGACCAGGAGGCCCCTCGAGCATCACGGGGTTCTTGACCCCTAATCTGCACTGAGCATCGGGAGTCCCCTCCTGTCTGTCTTCCTTCCCTCTGAGATGCGCACAGTGCAGAGAGCAGGCTGACCTCACCGCAGAGGGGCCACCGTGACCTCTCACTCGCCCTGCCCATCCTGATCACGGGCCCTTGACCTGGGCTACTCGATAGAACCCAGGGTGGTGCTGTGTGGGCCCCGGAGGCCTCCTGGGCGGCCGGGCTGGGGGCAGGTGAGTGTGTGCGAAAGGAAGCAGGGCAGGCCTGGTGGCCATGGCCTCGGACCCCGGGCACGGCTGCAGGGGTGGCCAGAGCGGTCTGGGCCGGGAAGTCGGCTCTCACCTCCTTCAGGGGCCCTGGCCCAGCGAAGGCGGCGGCGGGGTGGGGGGTGCCAGGCCAGCCCAGCCCAGCCCAGCCCAGCCCAGCCCAGAGAAGGCAGCCGGTATGGGGGCCCTGGCTTCAGGGGGCCTGCTCAGCGAAGGTGGCTGGTGGGGGGTTCCTGGTCTTCGGGGGGGGGGCCCAGCCCAGAGAAGGTGGCCAGTGGGGGGGCCCAGCCCAGCGAAGGCGGCCCATGGGGGGGCCCCAGCCTTCGGGGGGCCCAGCCCAGAGATCTGTGATGGGGGAGGGGTGAGGACTCTTCAGCAGGCAGGGGAGCCGAGGCTCTGAGAGAGCAAGTAGGCTGAGCGTGAGGCACACAGCCGGCGCTCAGCCGCACCTGGTGATCCCCGGCCTTGCCGCCTCCTTCAGCGCTGGCGTGGAGATGGCCGTGGGTCACAAACAAGGGCTCTGCGGCCACTGGCCCCAGAGGCACCACCCGAGCAGGCGGCTCGCAAGAATAGACACATTATTTGTATAATTTCTAAGCGTTGAATGAACATGAGATCCTTAAGTGATTAGAGGCTCTCGGCTGCTGTTTAATAGATGTAGCTCAGAGTGAAGTTCTCGGGGAGAAGTAGCTTTTGGAAAGGCCCTTAGTATTGGAGGAGGGAGTGGTGAGCCACTCCAGGATTCTTGCCTGGATAACTGCATGGACAGGGGAGACTGGGGGGGTACAGCCCGTGGGATTGCAGAGAGTTGGACACGACTGAGCGACTGACACTTACTTGGAACGGACAGGCCTCATTTCCTAGGGTAGCTGTGGTCGAGTCCGCCTGCTGTCTGGCTAGAATCTCCGTGGACGCTGAGGGACACACGGCTGAGCTGACTGTGGGGCAGCGCCCGGAGGAGCGGCTTTCCCAGAGACCCTGCCGTCTCTGAAGTCTTGGCCTCCGCTCTTTCCCCTCTCCCGCCTCTGCAGAGGTTGAAAGGAGCGTGTCTGAATTTCTCAGATTTGGGATCTCCTTCAACGTGTACATGTTCCACGGGGGGACCAACTTTGGCTTCATGAACGGGGCCACGAGCTTCGAGAAGCACAGAGGCGTCACCACGAGCTATGGCAAGTGCTCTCTGGGAGGAGCCGCCCTGAGCCTGGTGCCCTGCGGCTTGACCAGGAGGCCCCTCGAGCATCACGGGGTTCTTGACCCCTAATCTGCACTGAGCATCGGGAGTCCCCTCCTGTCTGTCTTCCTTCCCTCTGAGATGCGCACAGTGCAGAGAGCAGGCTGACCTCACCGCAGAGGGGCCACCGTGACCTCTCACTCTGCCCTGCCCATCCTGATCACGGGCCCTTGACCTGGGCTACTCGATAGAACCCAGGGTGGTGCTGTGTGGGCCCCGGAGGCCTCCTGGGCGGCCGGGCTGGGGGCAGGTGAGTGTGTGCGAAAGGAAGCAGGGCAGGCCTGGTGGCCATGGCCTCGGACCCCGGGCACGGCTGCAGGGGTGGCCAGAGCGGTCTGGGCCGGGAAGTCGGCTCTCACCTCCTTCAGGGGCCCTGGCCCAGCGAAGGCGGCGGCGGGGTGGGGGGTGCCAGGCCAGCCCAGCCCAGCCCAGCCCAGCCCAGCCCAGAGAAGGCAGCCGGTATGGGGGCCCTGGCTTCAGGGGGCCTGCTCAGCGAAGGTGGCTGGTGGGGGGTTCCTGGTCTTCGGGGGGGGGGCCCAGCCCAGAGAAGGTGGCCAGTGGGGGGGCCCAGCCCAGCGAAGGCGGCCCGTGGGGGGGCCCCAGCCTTCGGGGGGCCCAGCCCAGAGAAGGTGGCCGGTGGGGGGGGCCCAGCTCAGAGAAGGCGTCCGCTGTCTCGCAGACTACGACGCGTTGCTGACGGAAGCCGGGGACTACACCGCCAAGTACTTCGTGTTCCGGAGACTCTTGGAATCCATCCTGGGTACTCAGCGGCCATTTTGTTGGAGGGCTGGCTGTCCTCAGGAAGTTGTGGGAGGGGTAGGAGAGGGAAGGGTTCCCTGTGGGCAGAAACTTCAAAGGCGCTTGTGAGGGCAGGGGCCGCCTTCGTTCAAACCCCGCTTTTCCCACCTGAGAGCCGTGCTGGTTTTAGGCCCTTTAAGTGACAGCTTCTCCTCTAAACGTGAAGAGAGTGGCGCTTGTCTGCTAGACGTTGGAGCGACTGTTGACAAAGCTCTGTGCATGGAGACGCCCCCATAAACTCCTGAGAGTCACGCTGTGAAATGTGTCTGTGGGGATCACGTTAGGGGGGCGCCTCCCACATGCCAGGGAGCCAGGTGGGGGCAGCATCAGGCAGAGACCTCCCGCTCTGAGCTCCCCGGGGATCTGGTCTCCCAGCGTCTCATGGCTTGAGGAACCCCGGGGGCTGGGACCCCCCCATCTCCCACGGCCCTGGGGCGTGCTGGCGAGATCCCGGGGAGGGCGGGGCGGCGTGGGGAGGGCGGGGATGCTTCCCTCTGCCCGTTTCCTTTGCAGTCAGGCCCCTGCCCCCTGTTCCGAGTCCCACTCCCAGGGCGGTGTACCCCTTGTTGAAGCTGTCTCACTACCTGCCGCTGTGGGAGGCCCTGCCTTACCTCCAGAGGGTGAGCACCCGGGGCTCCGGGGACTGGGGGCGGCTGCGGGGACACGGGGCTCGGCCGGGCCGAGGCCACGGAGCAGGGAGGCCTTCGGGGCTTTCTGCGGAAGCGGGGACGTGTTCCTACATTTCGTGCACGTTTGGCAGCAGCGAGCAGAGCCAGGGTGCCTCCTGGGAAGACCGTGAATGGGTGTGAACTGAAGAGCGGGGTCCTGGCGGGGAATGGGACCGCAGAGACGCCTGCTTGCAGGCCCCGCCCTGAGCGAGGCCGAGCCAGCAGCCCGTGCAGCTGGGCTCCGCGTTCTCTCCAGCACCGCCTCTTCCGACGGCGGGGCCCCCTGCTCCCCCCAAGGCTAGGGTCCGTGTGCCCGCAGAAGAGCGGGGGAGCTTGGTGGAAGATGCCAGCTCTTTTATTCGTGTTAATTTGTTTTGCGAGCGTTGCTTTGGCCGTGCCAGGTCTTCCTCGCGGCTCTTTGTGTTACTCGCCGCGCGGGGGCCTTTAGCTGTGGCATGTGGGAGCTAGTTCCCTGACCAGAGGCTGAAGCTGGGCCCCCCACAGGAGAAGCACAGCGTCTGAGCCCCTGGAGCCCCAGGGACGGGCCTGGGAGATGCTCCCTCTTGAGCTCACGGGGTTTCGCCTGTGCTGAGCCTCCTGCCACTAGCGAGCTGTGCCGCGCGCGCTGCGGATGCGAAGCTCCCTGGCAGTCGAGCTGGGACACAGTCGTCGAAGCTGCTGGTTCTCAGGATTAGAGCGGGGCCCCTCTGCCTGCCCCCAGGCTCCTGGTCCGTGGACACCAGGGCACAGGCGTCATCACACTCGTCTCATCAAAGGGCTCTCGGGGACCGTTAGGAGGCGTAGCCAAGCTTGCCCAGGGTCTTAGTGAGAAGGGCCTGGTTCTCACCCCGGCTCCCCGCCCACCTCTCAGCCAGTCACCTCTAACGTTCCGATCAACATGGAGAACCTGCCCATCAACAACGGCAACGGCCAGTCCTTCGGGTTCGCCCTTTACGAGATGACCGTCGCTCCGGGGGCCAGCTCCATGCCACCGCGCACGATGAGGCTCAGGTGGGGCTGGGCGTCTGGCTGCAGGCAGGACATCAGCCAAGTGCCGCCGTGGGGGCTGCCGTGGGCCCCTTTGCTGTGTGATATGTTTTTAAGCACCTTTGTGTTGGGCTTGATTGGAGTGGAAAAGGCCCCCTTACCTGTCGCACTGTAAGTCTACTGGGGCCTCCACTTCTGGCCGCCCATGGACAGCAGGCTGGTGGCTCCCTTCCTGGAGACTGCCCCAAGCCCGATCTCCCTGCCCCCTTCCTCTGGGTGGGCCTGTCCGTCCGATGCCAGCCCTTCTTTTGCAGGTGTTTTTGAATGAGATGAGTTTAGGGATTCTTACCGATGTTCATCGAAATGTAGACATTCCTCCAATCACAGTATGTAACTCAACAGTCAAGCTGCTGCCCTTGACCGGGGCCTCCAGCGGCAGACCCTCCCACCTCCCCACCTGCCCCTCAGGGTCCGGCAGAAGGGCTCGGGCTGGGAGCCTGTGTGCATGCCCCTGGCCCTAACGTGTCCTGGGCTTCAGCTTCTGCACGTGGGTGAGGGTGGCCGCTTCCTGCCGAGCCCCTGGCCGGTGCTCTCACACTGCCGCTGAGCCCCAGGCCTCTGCGAGGGTGGGCCAGGCAGGACCCTTGGAGCGGAGCGCTCAGGGTCCTTGGGGGGCTCCTGGCTTCTCCCCTTCGCTTGTCTTCCCTCTGGGACTCTGAGAAGACTGGGCTCCAGAGGAAAACCTTCCGTGGCCCTATATCCCCATGAGCTGGTCTGTCCCAAGCAGGGATGTCAGCTCCTAAGGATCCTGGTGGAAAATCAAGGACGAGTCAATTTTTCATGGAAAATTCAAAATCAGCGGAAAGGTGGGCTCTGGTACCAGCCGTGTCCTCCCTGCCTCATGACTTGGACCCGAGGGTTGAGGGTGGGGTTGGGGAAAGACTGAGCCCCAGCAGAGGCAGACCCCTGGGTGTGGGGACCAGCGCCGCCCGTCTCCGCCCTGGTCCTGCTGACTCCCACTGCTGAGCGGGGGCGTCCTGGCTCTCTGAGGCGGGACCCTGCCCCTCTGGGGAATGCCAGAGGAAGTTCAGGGCCTGGGTGGGAAGCTTTCCCGGTGGCTTGGAGACCCTCAGTCACGCAGGTCAGACCAGTCCATGCCACCCCAGGCCGAGCCCCAGTCACTGATGACTCTGGACTGTGAGTCTGTGCTTGGACCCCGGAGAGTGTCCCGGCCGTCTTACCTCTGCTGTCTCCCCCTGCAGGATTGATCGGACCTGTTACTCTGGATAAAATTCCCCTGAAATGGTTCACCATCTATTCTCTGGAACTGAAAACACGATTCTTCAAGAAGTACGTTCCTTCTAACCCTAACCCTAACTCTGACCCTGACCCTGACCCTAAACCCTAACTCTGACCCTGACCCAGGCCTTGACTCTGACCCTAAACCCTAACTCTAACCCTAACCCTAAACCCTAACTCTAACCCTGACCCTGACCCTAAACCGGACTCTGACAGTAACTCTGACCTTGACCCTAGCCCTGACCCTGACCCTGACCCTAAACCCTAACTCTAACTCTAACCCTAACCCTAAACCCTAACTCTAACCCTGACCCTGACCCTGACCCTAAACCGGACTCTGACAGTAACTCTGACCTTGACCCTAGCCCTGACCCTAAACCCTAACTCTAACCCTAACCCTAATCCTGATCCTGACCCTTGCCCTGGTGCTGACCTTGATTCTAACCTTAACCCTGACCCTGACCCTGGCTCTGGGTCTGGCCTAACCTTGGAGACCAGGGAGCTCGAGGTCTCCAACTCCTCCCTTTGCAGATGAGGGGCCAAGATTCATGGCCTCAGAGTGAGGTGCTCAGGGTTATCGAGGATCCTGGTTCCAGCAGAGCCCCTAACACAGAACCCCTGTCCTGTGGGGAGTTCAGGGCTCAGCCCGTCCTGTGGGGGCCCGGGGTCAGTGTGGGCCTTGGGACTGGGAAAGGCTTTCCTGCCCCTCGTGTGTGGCCCCCAGGCTCCGCTCTGCACCCTGGAGGCCTCTCGGGGGCCCCTCCTCCGGCCCTGCCTTCTACCTGGGCACGCTGACGGCCGGCTCCTCTCCGCAGGACACCTTCCTCCAGCTGCCCGTGAGTGGCGCCCCTCCATGCACGCCTGTCCTTGCGGAGTCTGCAAGGGAGGCCCTCGCGTTCTTTCCCTTCCTCACTCCAACCCAGGCTTCCAGCAGGCTTCAGTCCTGCGAATGTTTCGTTGTTTGAGAAAGAATACATCAAAGCACAGTGGAAAAGTTCAGACAATAATAATGCGTAGACAGCAGAGGGTGTGGGTTCTCTCCCCACCCCCCCAACTCCTCTCTGCTCCCCAGAATTGGGCGCAGCCAATGGCTTCACGTGTGGCTTCGTGAGGAGCTGTGCCTGGACACATACATGTCACCTTTTTACACTAATGGGATTGCTCCAGAAAGTGTATTTTCCAACTTCCCTCCTTTCCCAGGATATTATTTTCTGCCTAATATATCTTCTATTTGTAAATACCTGCATAATGTACAGATCAATAAGTTGTCACAGTGGTGAGCACCATAAAATCACCACTGAGACACTGCCAGCGCCCCCCCAGCGCCCCCCCCCTCGGCCGTCTTACCTCTGCTGTCTCCCCCTGCAGGATTGATCGGACCTGTTACTCTGGATAAAATTCCCCTGAAATGGTTCACCATCTATTCTCTGGAACTGAAAACACGATTCTTCAAGAAGTACGTTCCTTCTAACCCTAACCCTAACTCTGACCCTGACCCTGACCCTAAACCCTAACTCTGACCCTGACCCAGGCCTTGACTCTGACCCTAAACCCTAACTCTAACCCTAACCCTAAACCCTAACTCTAACCCTGACCCTGACCCTAAACCGGACTCTGACAGTAACTCTGACCTTGACCCTAGCCCTGACCCTGACCCTGACCCTAAACCCTAACTCTAACTCTAACCCTAACCCTAAACCCTAACTCTAACCCTGACCCTGACCCTGACCCTAAACCGGACTCTGACAGTAACTCTGACCTTGACCCTAGCCCTGACCCTAAACCCTAACTCTAACCCTAACCCTAATCCTGATCCTGACCCTTGCCCTGGTGCTGACCTTGATTCTAACCTTAACCCTGACCCTGACCCTGGCTCTGGGTCTGGCCTAACCTTGGAGACCAGGGAGCTCGAGGTCTCCAACTCCTCCCTTTGCAGATGAGGGGCCAAGATTCATGGCCTCAGAGTGAGGTGCTCAGGGTTATCGAGGATCCTGGTTCCAGCAGAGCCCCTAACACAGAACCCCTGTCCTGTGGGGAGTTCAGGGCTCAGCCCGTCCTGTGGGGGCCCGGGGTCAGTGTGGGCCTTGGGACTGGGAAAGGCTTTCCTGCCCCTCGTGTGTGGCCCCCAGGCTCCGCTCTGCACCCTGGAGGCCTCTCGGGGGCCCCTCCTCAGGCCCTGCCTTCTACCTGGGCACGCTGACGGCCGGCTCCTCTCCGCAGGACACCTTCCTCCAGCTGCCCGTGAGTGGCGCCCCTCCATGCACGCCTGTCCTTGCGGAGTCTGCAAGGGAGGCCCTCGCGTTCTTTCCCTTCCTCACTCCAACCCAGGCTTCCAGCAGGCTTCAGTCCTGCGAATGTTTCGTTGTTTGAGAAAGAATACATCAAAGCACAGTGGAAAAGTTCAGACAATAATAATGCGTAGACAGCAGAGGGTGTGGGTTCTCTCCCCACCCCCCCAACTCCTCTCTGCTCCCCAGAATTGGGCGCAGCCAATGGCTTCACGTGTGGCTTCGTGAGGAGCTGTGCCTGGACACATACATGTCACCTTTTTACACTAATGGGATTGCTCCAGAAAGTGTATTTTCCAACTTCCCTCCTTTCCCAGGATATTATTTTCTGCCTAATATATCTTCTATTTGTAAATACCTGCATAATGTACAGATCAATAAGTTGTCACAGTGGTGAGCACCATAAAATCACCACTGAGACACTGCCAGCGCCCCCCCAGCGCCCCCCCCCACAGGGCCCCGTGCAGAGCGCAGACTAGCTGATGAGGTTCCCTGACACCCAGTGTTTCCGGATGAAACCCGGGTGTGTGAGAGGCGTGCTCCGCTCCGCTTCTCGCCTCCTCTTCCTGGGTGAGCCGGCGCCTCTCTTTCCCACTGTTTCCCCGTCTTTCCCTGGGTATTGGTCCTCGAATTATCCTTGGATCACAGGCAGATGGTTAAAGCCACGTAGCTTTTACGGTTCTCGTCGACAGTGGCAGTCACCCCTAGTCCCTCGTCCTTTCTGGAGGGAGAAACCCTGGTGTTTGAAAACAGCACCGCCTGTCACAGGTCGGGAGCCTCGGGCTGCCACCCAGGAGCCTTGGGCTCTGCCCCTCGGGTGGACTCCCCTCCGCGCTCCGCGCCCGGGAGCCTCATGTGCGGCTCACTGCGGGTGCCCTGCAGGGACTCTGCCCTCAGGTCTGCAGCCTGCTTCCCTTGCAGGGCTGGAACCATGGGTGTGTGTTCATCAATGGACGTAACCTTGGGCGCTACTGGAATATTGGGCCTCAGGAAGCGCTTTACCTGCCTGGCTCCTGGCTCCAGCCTGGCACCAATGAGGTGGGTGGCCCCAGCCCCCCTTCCTGGCTCGGGCTCACCCTCATCCCTGCCTGCTCACCCTGCGTGGGGCTCACCCTTGCTTCCGCCGCCCTGCCTGTCCTTCCAGATCATCCTGTTCGAGAAGGAGAAGAGAGGCTCAGGCGTCTTCAGCACAGACGTCCGCAGGTGGGCAGGGCCGGGTCCCAGCAGCCTTCTGTACTGCCCGAGTCCATCACCAGCACATTTCCAGGCCGAGGATTATATCCAGAATATCACAGAGCATTGCCTACAGTAGCAGGAATTGAAAATATCCTAAAAGTCAGCAGAGAAATCGTTATGTTTATTATAGTAATTTCATGTGATGCTGATTTTAGCCTTTAAAAAGTCTCCAAAATCTTCAGCGATGGATTTGCCAGTCAGATGCTTTAGTCTCTGCTCAAAAGTGCTTTTGGGGCAGATACAAATAAATGCATTTTATTTCTGCCTCTCCATCCTCAGCTGGGAGAAAGGGAACTGTCTTTGGTCGAAGAAAGGGTGAGAGCATATTGTATGTTCTGTGTGCAGACTCCTGGTGTGCATGTGTGTGTTTATGTGCATGTGCGTGCACATACATGTGTGAATGTGTGTAGGTGTGCATGTGTGTATGTGTGTGCGTGAGCGCATGCATGTGTGTGCATGCATGTGCATGCGAGTGTGTGTGCATGCGTGTGTGCCTGTGTGTGTGTGTGTGTGTGTGTGTGTGTGTGTGTGTGTGTGTAGTTGCAGGGGTGCAGGGGCAGTGAGTGATGTCTTCAGGGTTTTTGCTCCAGTCTGTGTGTCTCCGTGGTGGTCTGCTGCGTCATCCAGTCAGAGAAGGAACAACAGTGTGATTGTTGACTGTGACACGCGTGTGACAACAGGGCCTGGCATGGAGCATCTGTCTTATGCCTCCTGAGCCGTCTGTGTGTAGTCAGAGTCCTTACTGGTCGAGGACAGACTGGTGATAGAAGCCCCTCGGTCATGAATACTGCAGCCAGCTCTCTCGAACGGCAGTCCCGGGGGTGGGGCAGCGCCTCACCGCCCTCCCTCCATGTCCCTGCCTCCCCAGGGGCAGCGCCTCACAGCCCTCCCTCTATGTCTGAGGGGACTGATTCCACGGCCCCCGACGGTGCTCAAGCCTCTTAGAAAACGCAGTGAGCAGACCATCTGCTTATGACCCAGACACATCCTTCCCTGTACCGCACTGTAAATCCTCTCTAGATTACCTGTAATTCCTAATGCAATGTAAATGCTAAGTAAATAGTTACTGGCCCGTGGTAAATTTAACTTTTGCTCTTGGGAATTTTCTGAAATTGTTTTCCCGAGCAGGTTTTGATTCTCGGTTGGCTGAACCATGGATGTGTTACCTGTGGATGTGGGGGACCAACTGTGCTTATAATCAAAATACGCACCTGGCTTGAACTCGAAGCAGCGACTTGCCGCTTCGTTATGCTGTGTAGAGGCTTCAAGAAGTTGAGCAAGTGATCTGGTGTCCAGAGGGAAGGAGGAGCCATCCTGTTTGGCAGGAGGACAAAGTGAGACTGCCTTTTCCTCCACTGCTGGGAACGGCTGGCTCGACCAAGGAGCGTTCTACCATGAACCACACAGCTCCTCCAAAGGACCTTATTCTCTGGGGCTTCAGACTCAAACCCATGGAGCCTGTGGAGAAAACCAGAAATCAGAACCATCAGATCACAAGAAAGTATACCTCAGATATGATGCATACATCATTGCTAAACATGAGACCTATGCCCAGACGGAGAAATGAAGGCTCAAGGAGATGTGTCTTCTTTGGAGGACTGTTGCGTCTTTGATTTGCTCTTCTTCTGCTTTCCTATCTCTGCTCTAATTATTTCCTGTTGTTTTAAACTGTGTATCTAAATGAGATGATGGAGGCTTACTAAACTTATTGTGATCATCGCTTCGTGACCTGTGTGAGTCAGATCATTGTGGTGCACGCCTCGAATGTATGTCATGCTGATGTCAATTCTGTCTCAGTAAAACTGGGAGGAAGACGTAAGGGCCCGTTTCCTTCCAGAACCCCAGTGGCGCCGGAATGGAGGCAGATATGTCTCATCCACCAGTGTGTTCTCAGCATCCAGCACAGAGCGCCCGCTCGGCAAGGCGTCCGGAGCAGTCTAACCGCGTCTGCCAGGCGTAAGGGACGTGAAGCGCTTCAGGGGAGGGAGGCAAGTGAGGGTCACCCTGTCTTGGTGTTTCTGAGAATCGCAAATGGCCTGTTACGCGTGTCATGTCAGGACAGCTAGCCCCCGGGCCGTGCTCCTTCCGCAGCAGCTCAAGCAACGAACCCATTCACCGTTTGCACGCCCTCCTCTGTTGCTACTGTTATCTGCAGAGTGTGGTGGAAAAGCGCTAATGGCACCAAAATAAGAAGCATAGCCACATTCATTATTGTCTCACACACTGTGGAACTTCACGAAAACCTTTTGTACAGATATCGGAGATACAAAATATATATTTTGTAACATCACTGACTGGTACGTAGCAAAATGTAAACTCAGGGAAAAGGTTTCCTGTATTTATATTTTGTTTCGTAGAAGGAACCTGGTGTCTGAGAGCACAGTCTGGGCAGGTGCAAGGGTCCCTCGGCAGCTGAAAACCGACTGGGAAGAAATTCAAAGATCGACCAGTGAGTGCTAAGGGGAATCACCTCTGAGCGTTCACTGGAAGGACTGACGCTGAAGCTGACACTCCAGGCCTTTGGCCACCTGTTGCGGAGAACTGACTCACTGGAAGAGACCCTGATGCTGGGAAAGATCGAGGGCAGGAGGAGAAGGGGATGACAGAGGATGAGATGGTTGGACGGCAACGGACGTGGGCTTGGGTGGACTCCGGGAGTTGGCGATGGACAGTTGGCGACGGACGCGACTGAACAAAGGACAAAGCTCAAAGCTGTAAGAAATTGTCTTAAAGGACCATGAGAACCGTGTCCTTCTGAAGGTTGTCCAGTGGGAGGAGATGTGCCTGCTTCTTGCTCACCACTTGCGTCTCCGTGTGTTTATTTTTTCTGGATCAAACGCGATTCCTGATAGAGGCATCTGCACGTCATCCAGGAGCTCGTCCCCCTCATCAGAGTTCCTCCCACTTTATTTAGAGTGGCAGGAATTCCAGCGAAGAGCTCGTCTCCCAAGACACATGGCTAAAGTGAAATTACATACTCAAATCCAGTTTATGAAAAGCTTGTTGTGTAATGCTAGGAACAGTAAACACAAACAGCCCAACCATGATTGGAAGCTGTGGCTGAAACAACCTTTAAAGTGCGCCTTAATTCCTACCAATGTCTTGAAATTTTAAACTTTATGAATAACGTCTATATAATTTATATTTAACATTATCTTTTAGATGTATCTATTTCGTGTATCTCTTCTTGGTTCAAAAGGATGTCGTAGTCTTCCCACACTTACAAGGCTCCTGTACCCTTACCATTCCTGTCAGCGTCAGCGTATTTCCTAATGTGCTTCAGCACATGAGAAGGGAAAGCAAAGTTGCTCAGTCGTGTCTGACTCTGCGACTCCATGGACTGTAACCCACGAGGCTCCTCCATCCATGGAATTTTCCAGGCAAGAGTAACGGAGTGGGCTGCCATTTCCTTCTCCAGGGGCTCTTCCTGACCCAGGGAATGAGCCCGGGTCTCCCTCATTGCAGGCAGATGGTTTTGCCCTGTGAGCCATAGTCCAGGAGGATGAAAGTGTATGAGAGTTCTCAATAATTGCTTTTGCAGGTGATGTTGATAGTTTTCATAGTAGCCTTTAACCATTGCTTTATTGTACTTCAACTTAATGCAGTTTTAATGTTTCACTTTGTGGCGTCTCCCACACACGCACACACACGCGTGCCTACATTTGAAAGTGAATGTTCAGATATTCAGGACAGACGCGGGGGGCGCGGCTGGTGCTCACGCTGACCGCTCACACGGCCCGTGTCTGCAGTCACCGAGTCAGCAGGCAGGCGTGCTGCCGTGCGTGGCCCGCTTCCACGGCCCAGCCCACCCACGACACCCCCCGGGACATGGCGGCCGAGAGGCACCTAGTCCGTTCTGCTTCGCGCCTTCCGTCTCTTTGATCGAGACCGCATGTCCGTGTCCAGTGCTGTGACTCCCTTCTCCCACCCGAGTCGGAGATGAGGACTGGGCAGTGTCCTCGACTCGGGGTTGCGAGCCACAGCCGCGTCCCCGCTTCTCTCTTCCTCTTGTCAGCAGATACCCTGGAAGGAGGCTCGTCTGTTCCCCCTGAGGCCCCCTTCCCTCCCTAGCCCGTTCCGCTGCCCCAGCCCCCCACACGACCCCGGATCACAGTGGCCAGAGTCCTCGGTGGACCAGACCCCCTGCGGGCCAAACCAGCCGGCCCGAGCCGGGCTTCTGGGCCTCTGGATAGGCTGACCCTCCCAGTCTCCTCCATCCCAGGGACGGCAACCCCGGTTCCGCCTCTTTCTCAGGCCTAGTGTGACGGAGTCATTCTCGAATCCTCCTTATTTTTCTCACCCCACAAACGATCCAGGAATCAGAGTCCTCCCCGTGCCAGGCTGCCATTGTCTCAGCACACGGACGTCTGCAGTAGCCTCGGTCGGTCCCCTTCCTTGTATTGCCGCCCACTCATGGCATCCAGATGACCTTTGGAAACACAGTGGATGCCACGCCCAGAGCCTGCCCTGGCTCCCTGATTCCCTGAGTCGAGCTCTGCTCTGGAAGGCCTGCCTGACGGGGTTCTGGTTCCCCTGGCCTCCTCCCTGCAGGCCTGGACTCCCAGCATTGCCCCCTGGGCCCTCTCTGCTTGGCCGGCCCCACCTCAGCCCTGTGCACAGGTGACCACTCAGGGCTTTGCTCGGCAATGCCCTCTTGGTGAGGTCTCCTCTCTGCACACAGCACCCCGACACCCACTTCTTTCCTCCACTTTCTTTATGCTGTGGAATTTGCTGCCTTGGAGACAGGCTGGGACATGGGTGTTTTGTGGTGTTTGTACCTGGACCAGCATCTGGAGCCACAGATACAAAGGAACTGTGGGTACAGGACGAAACATGACCGCGAGCGGTTGGAGCAAATCATCCCCGAGATACAGAAGGGCCACGATCCAGCTGCTGCTCCCGAGGTGCCGGGCGCGACAGCGGGGTCCCTGGACACAGCACCACCAAGGGGGAGCACCTGCTCCCCACGCCCAGGCCCACCCTGGACCAGCGCCCCAGGGACGCCCCAGCGCTGGCTCCCTGGGCTGCAGCAGGGGCCCGGTGGGCTCCCCTGACCCCTCCTCCGGCCTCTGGCCCATTCCCGCGGATTAAGGAGCCCAGGGTCGGTGTCGCCTTGAACACACGGGACTGATTTGTGTGTGCGTTTTTGCTGTTCCGCTTCCTCGGCCGGGGCAGACGTCTCTGAGAGAGGGGCCACTGAAGCCTCCCCAGCACCCGAAAGAGTGCTCCGCACACAGCGAGCCCAAGCGCTGTCGATCCCGTCTGGATGCACGGACGCTGTTGAGTCAGATCTTGCTTTTCAGTCGCCCAGAGGCTCAGCTGCAAAGTGGCCACTGGGAACCGCTCAGGCCAGCGCTGGAGCCGGCACAGCCCCGGCAAACACACAGGCCCCCGGCACCCCGGGTGTGCCTTTCTGGGTAGGCCTTGACTGACCATCCCGACTCGGACCCATTTTCCTTTCTCGCTTTCCAAGGACAAGGATTTTCTTCTTCTTCTTCTTCTTCTTCTTCTTTTTTTAACTTATGTTTTAATCAAAGGCTTATTGCTTTACAGAATTGTGCTGGTTTCTGCCAAACAGCAGCATGAGTCAGCCACAGGTATATACGGGCCCCTCACCGACAGCGGTTTTCTGTGTTCTTTCCGTTTGGGGCTGAGATGACGCTCACTTGCTCCCAGGAGTCCCCCGCGCTCCCCACACTCACAGTTTCTTGGCTCCAGACTGGCAGCTTGACATGGCAACAGGGCTCCTCACCCTCTCCTCGCTTCTCGTCCACCCCTGTCTCCGCTGGGGGCAGCGGGAGAGTCCTGGGAGGGGAGGAGGTCAGCAGGACCTCGTTCTTTAAGGAACACTTGCTTTGTTTTCTTCTCTGCACACCCGGCTCGAGGAAGTCGGCCTGTGCAGGTTACCACTGCGGGTATTGCCCGCACGCCACTGTTCACAGCCCCACGGGCCGGGTCCCTGAACTGTAGCCTCGCTGCCCAGTGATGTGAGAATCTCATGCTCTGCTCAGGGTCAAGAGCAATTAAGCATTCTGCAAAGGAGTGTCTTGAAGGCACCTCTTGCTCCTCTTTTAAAAACCCAAAGTCTTGGCTCCTGAGTACACACGTCTGAAGTAGCAGCGTCTCTGCAGTACGGTCTTGGTGTCACTAAATCCTGATGGAGGCAATGTGCTCTTGATCCAGGAGTAGGGCATGTCTACAGGTCTGCAGTTCTCAGCAGGTTAAGGGGTAAGGATTTTTTCTGTAGCACTGAGTTATTCACATTTTCTCCCATAAATAAAAACAAAGAACACAGGGCTGGGCTAAGGATTTCATGGTTTTTATAGCCCATGTTGACAAGTTTAATATCTGGGGAAAGAAAGGGGGAGAATCTGGTACTGTTTAAATAGCTTAAGGATACCCTGGTGTTTAGTGGACTGTGCTATTTATTCATTTATTACTTTTGCAATGATTTGTGTGAATCCTAGCTCACTTAAACAATACAGTTGTTTATTTGGCTCGGCCAAATTTTAGTTGCTGCTTGTGGGATCTAGCTCCCCGACCAGGGATCAGACCTGGGCCCCTTTTACCAAGAGCGTGGATTTCTCGCCGCTGGACCAGCAGGGAAGTCCCAAGGACTGTGCGAGTTACTGCTCAGCGGCATCACCAGGAACCAGGGCAGGTGGGGGTGTGTCCGGGATGCACCTGCACAGGCGGAAAGGGGCCTCACCTGTGACATCTTCCCCATGTGTCTCGAGGGCCGTCTCTCATTCCAATTATACCAACACACTATCATCACAGTCTTAACACCTATCAGGCAACTTTATGTCTTAAAAAAAGTCGGTAGAAGATACTGGCTCTGGGGAGTGTGCTCAGGGGGAGAGACTGCGCCCTGGAGACCTGAGGGTGGCTCCGCCCTGGGTCAGCCCCAGCCACCCCCTCCCACTGCACCAGGCCTTTCGGCTTCCTGCTTGTTCGTTCCTTTCTGTCTCTCCTGGGTTTAACTTTCTCTAGGTGACAAATATTTGCTTAGTGCTGGAAAAAAATCTCTTCAAAGTAAACGCAGCTTGTCTTTGTTCCAGAAGTGAAACATCGTTGTACTAATAGCAGCTTTTAAAGCCCAGAGCTGTGTCAAATGCAGCACAGTTTCAAAACATGCAGCGGTGTGTGCGGGCCTGCATGTGTATTTTCTAGAAACTCTGATGCTGTGAAAACCATCAGCCTCCCTAGATACGTCTCACATTTTCTTTCAGTAAACTCTGAATTTTGTTCTTGGGATGAGTGGGATTTGTGATTGCTAGAAAGCATAAATTTGCCCAAATATCATACAACTTCCTTTCTGACATAATTCTGTGCCAAAATAAGATTTTTATTCATCTTTCCCTAAAATGTAAGGTTTACCTGAAATTTTTTAAAATTGAAAAGTTGAAAGTGGTAGGAGTAAGGACCACAAGACTTGTGCACCCAAAGGCGGAGGGCATTCCGGCTGCCCCACACTCGCCCCTGCGACTCAAACGCGCGCCAGACGCACCCGCCTAGAGAGAGTCTGCAGTGCTGCGGCCCCTCACAAGATCAGCTCAGGCGCTCAGGCGTGTCCGACTCTTTGTGACCCCACGGACCGCAGCACTCCGGGCCTCCCTGTCCATCACCAGCTCCCAGAGCTCACTCAAACTCCTGTCCATCGAGTCGGTGATGCCATCCAACCATCTCATCCTCTGTCGTCCCCTTCTCCTCCCACCTTCAGTGTTTCCCAGCATCAGGGTCTTTTCCAGTGAGTCAGTTCTTCCCATCAGGTGGCCAGAGTATTCGAGTTTCAGCTTCAGCATCAGTCCTTCCAACGAATATTCAGGACTGATTTCCATTAGGATGGACTGGTTGGATCTCCTTGCATGCAGGTCAAGGGACTCTCAAGAGTCTTTTCCAACACCACAGTTCAAAGCATCAGTTCTTCAGAGCTCAGCTTTCTTTATAGTCCAACTCTCACATCCATACATGACTACTAGAAAAACCATAGCCTTGACTAGACGGACCTTTGTTAGCAAAGTAATGTCTCTGCTTTTTAATATGCTATCTAGGTTTCTTCCAAGGAGCAATTTTAATTTCTTTTAATTAATTTGTCTTTTATTTAATTTCTTTGATTTTAATTTCTTTAATTTAAATGTCTTTAAATTTCATGGCTTCAGTCACCATCTGCAGTGATTTTGGAGCCTCCCAAAATAAAGTCTCTCACTGTTTCCATTGTTTCCCCATCTATTTGCCATGAAGAGATGGGACCAGATGCCATGATCTTTGCTTCCTGAATGTTGAGTTTTAAGCCAGCTTTTTCATTCTCCTCTTTCACTTTCTGCTGGATCATCAAAAAAGCAAGAGTTCCAGAAAAACATCTATTTCTGCTTTATTGACTATGCCAAAGACTTTGACTGTGTGGATCACAATAAACTGTGGAAAATTCTGAATGAGATGGGAATACCAGACCACCTGACATGCCTCTTGAGAAACCTATATGCAAGTCAGGAAGCAACCGGTAGAACTGGACATGGAACAACAGACTGGTTCCAAATAGGAAAAGGAGTACGTCAAGACTGTATAGTGTCAACCTCCTTATTTAACTTATATGCATAGTACATCATGAGAAACGCTGAGTTGGAGGAAGCACAAGCTGGAATCAAGACTGCTGGGAGAAATATCAATAACCTCAGATATGCCGATGACACCATCCTTATGGCAGAAAATGAAAAACTAAAGTTGATGAAAGTGAAAGAGTGGAAAAAGTTGGCTTTTTAAAGCTCAATGGTCAGAAAACAAAGATCATGGCATCTAGGCCCATCACTTCATGGGAAATAGATGGGGAAACAGTGGAAACAGTGTCAGACTTGGGCTCCAAAATCACTATAGATCGTGACTGCAGCCATGAAATTAAAGAAGCTTACTTCTTGGAAGGAAAGTTATGACCAATCTAGACAGCATATTAAAAGCAGAGACATTATTTTGCTAACAAAGGTCCGTCT
>SJYC01088173.1:0-22820 GCA_006408675.1 Madoqua kirkii
ACTCCAGGCCTTTGGCCACCTGTTGCGGAGAACTGACTCACTGGAAGAGACCCTGATGCTGGGAAAGATCGAGGGCAGGAGGAGAAGGGGATGACAGAGGATGAGATGGTTGGACGGCAACGGACGTGGGCTTGGGTGGACTCCGGGAGTTGGCGATGGACAGTTGGCGACGGACGCGACTGAACAAAGGACAAAGCTCAAAGCTGTAAGAAATTGTCTTAAAGGACCATGAGAACCGTGTCCTTCTGAAGGTTGTCCAGTGGGAGGAGATGTGCCTGCTTCTTGCTCACCACTTGCGTCTCCGTGTGTTTATTTTTTCTGGATCAAACGCGATTCCTGATAGAGGCATCTGCACGTCATCCAGGAGCTCGTCCCCCTCATCAGAGTTCCTCCCACTTTATTTAGAGTGGCAGGAATTCCAGCGAAGAGCTCGTCTCCCAAGACACATGGCTAAAGTGAAATTACATACTCAAATCCAGTTTATGAAAAGCTTGTTGTGTAATGCTAGGAACAGTAAACACAAACAGCCCAACCATGATTGGAAGCTGTGGCTGAAACAACCTTTAAAGTGCGCCTTAATTCCTACCAATGTCTTGAAATTTTAAACTTTATGAATAACGTCTATATAATTTATATTTAACATTATCTTTTAGATGTATCTATTTCGTGTATCTCTTCTTGGTTCAAAAGGATGTCGTAGTCTTCCCACACTTACAAGGCTCCTGTACCCTTACCATTCCTGTCAGCGTCAGCGTATTTCCTAATGTGCTTCAGCACATGAGAAGGGAAAGCAAAGTTGCTCAGTCGTGTCTGACTCTGCGACTCCATGGACTGTAACCCACGAGGCTCCTCCATCCATGGAATTTTCCAGGCAAGAGTAACGGAGTGGGCTGCCATTTCCTTCTCCAGGGGCTCTTCCTGACCCAGGGAATGAGCCCGGGTCTCCCTCATTGCAGGCAGATGGTTTTGCCCTGTGAGCCATAGTCCAGGAGGATGAAAGTGTATGAGAGTTCTCAATAATTGCTTTTGCAGGTGATGTTGATAGTTTTCATAGTAGCCTTTAACCATTGCTTTATTGTACTTCAACTTAATGCAGTTTTAATGTTTCACTTTGTGGCGTCTCCCACACACGCACACACACGCGTGCCTACATTTGAAAGTGAATGTTCAGATATTCAGGACAGACGCGGGGGGCGCGGCTGGTGCTCACGCTGACCGCTCACACGGCCCGTGTCTGCAGTCACCGAGTCAGCAGGCAGGCGTGCTGCCGTGCGTGGCCCGCTTCCACGGCCCAGCCCACCCACGACACCCCCCGGGACATGGCGGTCGAGAGGCACCTAGTCCGTTCTGCTTCGCGCCTTCCGTCTCTTTGATCGAGACCGCATGTCCGTGTCCAGTGCTGTGACTCCCTTCTCCCACCCGAGTCGGAGATGAGGACTGGGCAGTGTCCTCGACTCGGGGTTGCGAGCCACAGCCGCGTCCCCGCTTCTCTCTTCCTCTTGTCAGCAGATACCCTGGAAGGAGGCTCGTCTGTTCCCCCTGAGGCCCCCTTCCCTCCCTAGCCCGTTCCGCTGCCCCAGCCCCCCACACGACCCCGGATCACAGTGGCCAGAGTCCTCGGTGGACCAGACCCCCTGCGGGCCAAACCAGCCGGCCCGAGCCGGGCTTCTGGGCCTCTGGATAGGCTGACCCTCCCAGTCTCCTCCATCCCAGGGACGGCAACCCCGGTTCCGCCTCTTTCTCAGGCCTAGTGTGACGGAGTCATTCTCGAATCCTCCTTATTTTTCTCACCCCACAAACGATCCAGGAATCAGAGTCCTCCCCGTGCCAGGCTGCCATTGTCTCAGCACACGGACGTCTGCAGTAGCCTCGGTCGGTCCCCTTCCTTGTATTGCCGCCCACTCATGGCATCCAGATGACCTTTGGAAACACAGTGGATGCCACGCCCAGAGCCTGCCCTGGCTCCCTGATTCCCTGAGTCAGAGCTCTGCTCTGGAAGGCCTGCCTGACGGGGTTCTGGTTCCCCTGGCCTCCTCCCTGCAGGCCTGGACTCCCAGCATTGCCCCCTGGGCCCTCTCTGCTTGGCCGGCCCCACCTCAGCCCTGTGCACAGGTGACCACTCAGGGCTTTGCTCGGCAATGCCCTCTTGGTGAGGTCTCCTCTCTGCACACAGCACCCCGACACCCACTTCTTTCCTCCACTTTCTTTATGCTGTGGAATTTGCTGCCTTGGAGACAGGCTGGGACATGGGTGTTTTGTGGTGTTTGTACCTGGACCAGCATCTGGAGCCACAGATACAAAGGAACTGTGGGTACAGGACGAAACATGACCGCGAGCGGTTGGAGCAAATCATCCCCGAGATACAGAAGGGCCACGATCCAGCTGCTGCTCCCGAGGTGCCGGGCGCGACAGCGGGGTCCCTGGACACAGCACCACCAAGGGGGAGCACCTGCTCCCCACGCCCAGGCCCACCCTGGACCAGCGCCCCAGGGACGCCCCAGCGCTGGCTCCCTGGGCTGCAGCAGGGGCCCGGTGGGCTCCCCTGACCCCTCCTCCGGCCTCTGGCCCATTCCCGCGGATTAAGGAGCCCAGGGTCGGTGTCGCCTTGAACACACGGGACTGATTTGTGTGTGCGTTTTTGCTGTTCCGCTTCCTCGGCCGGGGCAGACGTCTCTGAGAGAGGGGCCACTGAAGCCTCCCCAGCACCCGAAAGAGTGCTCCGCACACAGCGAGCCCAAGCGCTGTCGATCCCGTCTGGATGCACGGACGCTGTTGAGTCAGATCTTGCTTTTCAGTCGCCCAGAGGCTCAGCTGCAAAGTGGCCACTGGGAACCGCTCAGGCCAGCGCTGGAGCCGGCACAGCCCCGGCAAACACACAGGCCCCCGGCACCCCGGGTGTGCCTTTCTGGGTAGGCCTTGACTGACCATCCCGACTCGGACCCATTTTCCTTTCTCGCTTTCCAAGGACAAGGATTTTCTTCTTCTTCTTCTTCTTCTTCTTCTTTTTTTAACTTATGTTTTAATCAAAGGCTTATTGCTTTACAGAATTGTGCTGGTTTCTGCCAAACAGCAGCATGAGTCAGCCACAGGTATATACGGGCCCCTCACCGACAGCGGTTTTCTGTGTTCTTTCCGTTTGGGGCTGAGATGACGCTCACTTGCTCCCAGGAGTCCCCCGCGCTCCCCACACTCACAGTTTCTTGGCTCCAGACTGGCAGCTTGACATGGCAACAGGGCTCCTCACCCTCTCCTCGCTTTTCGTCCACCCCTGTCTCCGCTGGGGGCAGCGGGAGAGTCCTGGGAGGGGAGGAGGTCAGCAGGACCTCGTTCTTTAAGGAACACTTGCTTTGTTTTCTTCTCTGCACACCCGGCTCGAGGAAGTCGGCCTGTGCAGGTTACCACTGCGGGTATTGCCCGCACGCCACTGTTCACAGCCCCACGGGCCGGGTCCCTGAACTGTAGCCTCGCTGCCCAGGGATGTGAGAATCTCATGCTCTGCTCAGGGTCAAGAGCAATTAAGCATTCTGCAAAGGAGTGTCTTGAAGGCACCTCTTGCTCCTCTTTTAAAAACCCAAAGTCTTGGCTCCTGAGTACACACGTCTGAAGTAGCAGCGTCTCTGCAGTACGGTCTGGTGTCACTAAATCCTGATGGAGGCAATGTGCTCTTGATCCAGGAGTAGGGCATGTCTACAGGTCTGCAGTTCTCAGCAGGTTAAGGGGTAAGGATTTTTTCTGTAGCACTGAGTTATTCACATTTTCTCCCATAAATAAAAACAAAGAACACAGGGCTGGGCTAAGGATTTCATGGTTTTTATAGCCCATGTTGACAAGTTTAATATCTGGGGAAAGAAAGGGGGAGAATCTGGTACTGTTTAAATAGCTTAAGGATACCCTGGTGTTTAGTGGACTGTGCTATTTATTCATTTATTACTTTTGCAATGATTTGTGTGAATCCTAGCTCACTTAAACAATACAGTTGTTTATTTGGCTCGGCCAAATTTTAGTTGCTGCTTGTGGGATCTAGCTCCCCGACCAGGGATCAGACCTGGGCCCCTTTTACCAAGAGCGTGGATTTCTCGCCGCTGGACCGGCAGGGAAGTCCCAAGGACTGTGCGAGTTACTGCTCAGCGGCATCACCAGGAACCAGGGCAGGTGGGGGTGTGTCCGGGATGCACCTGCACAGGCGGAAAGGGGCCTCACCTGTGACATCTTCCCCATGTGTCTCGAGGGCCGTCTCTCATTCCAATTATACCAACACACTATCATCACAGTCTTAACACCTATCAGGCAACTTTATGTCTTAAAAAAAGTCGGTAGAAGATACTGGCTCTGGGGAGTGTGCTCAGGGGGAGAGACTGCGCCCTGGAGACCTGAGGGTGGCTCCGCCCTGGGTCAGCCCCAGCCACCCCCTCCCACTGCACCAGGCCTTTCGGCTTCCTGCTTGTTCGTTCCTTTCTGTCTCTCCTGGGTTTAACTTTCTCTAGGTGACAAATATTTGCTTAGTGCTGGAAAAAAATCTCTTCAAAGTAAACGCAGCTTGTCTTTGTTCCAGAAGTGAAACATCGTTGTACTAATAGCAGCTTTTAAAGCCCAGAGCTGTGTCAAATGCAGCACAGTTTCAAAACATGCAGCGGTGTGTGCGGGCCTGCATGCGTATTTTCTAGAAACTCTGATGCTGTGAAAACCATCAGCCTCCCTAGATACGTCTCACATTTTCTTTCAGTAAACTCTGAATTTTGTTCTTGGGATGAGTGGGATTTGTGATTGCTAGAAAGCATAAATTTGCCCAAATATCATACAACTTGCTTTCTGACATAATTCTGTGCCAAAGTAAGACGTTTATTCATCTTCCCCTAAAATGTAAGGGTCACCTGAAGCTCTTTAGAACTGAAAAGCTGAGAGTGGTAGGGGTGAGGACCGCAGGCGTGTGCACCCAAAGGCGGAGGGCATTCCGGCTGCCCCACACTCGCCCCTGCGACTCAAACGCGCGCCAGACGCCTCCGCCTAGAGAGGGTCTGCAGTGCTGCGGCCCCTCACAAGATCAGCTCAGGCGCTCAGGCGTGTCCGACTCTTTGTGACCCCACGGACCGCAGCACCCGGCCTCCCTGTCCATCACCAGCTCCCAGAGCTCACTCAAACTCCTGTCCATCGAGTCGGTGATGCCATCCAACCATCTCATCCTCTGTCGTCCCCTTCTCCTCCCACCTTCAGTGTTTCCCAGCATCAGGGTCTTTTCCAGTGAGTCAGTTCTTCCCATCAGGTGGCCAGAGTATTCGAGTTTCAGCTTCAGCATCAGTCCTTCCAACGAATATTCAGGACTGATTTCCATTAGGATGGACTGGTTGGATCTCCTTGCATGCAGGTCAAGGGACTCTCAAGAGTCTTTTCCAACACCACAGTTCAAAGCATCAGTTCTTCAGAGCTCAGCTTTCTTTATAGTCCAACTCTCACATCCATACATGACTACTAGAAAAACCATAGCCTTGACTAGACGGACCTTTGTTAGCAAAGTAATGTCTCTGCTTTTTAATATGCTATCTAGGTTTCTTCCAAGGAGCAATTTTAATTTCTTTTAATTAATTTGTCTTTTATTTAATTTCTTTGATTTTAATTTCTTTAATTTAAATGTCTTTAAATTTCATGGCTTCAGTCACCATCTGCAGTGATTTTGGAGCCTCCCAAAATAAAGTCTCTCACTGTTTCCATTGTTTCCCCATCTATTTGCCAAGAAGAGATGGGACCAGATGCCATGATCTTTGCTTCCTGAATGTTGAGTTTTAAGCCAGCTTTTTCATTCTCCTCTTTCACTTTCTGCTGGATCATCAAAAAAGCAAGAGTTCCAGAAAAACATCTATTTCTGCTTTATTGACTATGCCAAAGACTTTGACTGTGTGGATCACAATAAACTGTGGAAAATTCTGAATGAGATGGGAATACCAGACCACCTGACATGCCTCTTGAGAAACCTATATGCAAGTCAGGAAGCAACCGGTAGAACTGGACATGGAACAACAGACTGGTTCCAAATAGGAAAAGGAGTACGTCAAGACTGTATATTGTCACCCTGCTTATTTAACTTATATGCATAGTACATCATGAGAAACGCTGAGTTGGAGGAAGCACAAGCTGGAATCAAGACTGCTGGGAGAAATATCAATAACCTCAGATATGCCGATGACACCATCCTTATGGCAGAAAATGAAAAACTAAAGTTGATGAAAGTGAAAGAGTGGAAAAAGTTGGCTTTTTAAAGCTCAATGGTCAGAAAACAAAGATCATGGCATCTAGGCCCATCACTTCATGGGAAATAGATGGGGAAACAGTGGAAACAGTGTCAGACTTGGGCTCCAAAATCACTATAGATCGTGACTGCAGCCATGAAATTAAAGAAGCTTACTTCTTGGAAGGAAAGTTATGACCAATCTAGACAGCATATTAAAAGCAGAGACATTATTTTGCTAACAAAGGTCCGTCTAGTCAAGGCTATGGTTTTTCTAGTAGTCATGTATGGATGTGAGAGTTGGACTATAAAGAAAGCTGAGCTCTGAAGAACTGATGCTTTGAACTGTGGTGTTGGAAAAGACTCTTGAGAGTCCCTTGACCTGCATGCAAGGAGATCCAACCAGTCCATCCTAATGGAAATCAGTCCTGAATATTCGTTGGAAGGACTGATGCTGAAGCTGAAACTCGAATACTCTGGCCACCTGATGGGAAGAACTGACTCACTGGAAAAGACCCTGATGCTGGGAAACACTGAAGGTGGGAGGAGAAGGGGACGACAGAGGATGAGATGGTTGGATGGCATCACCGACTCGATGGACAGGAGTTTGATTGAGCTCTGGGAGCTGGTGATGGACAGGGAGGCCGGGTGCTGCGGCGGTTCATGGGGTCCGCACGACTGAGGGACTGAACTTTTACTTTCAAGAGGCTCTTTAGTTCTTCTTTGTTTTCTGCCGTAAGGGTGGTGTCATCTGCATATCTGAGGTTACTGACATTTCTCCCTGCAATCTTGATTCCAGCTTGTGCTTCCTCCAGCCCAGCATTTCGCATGATACACTCTGCATATGAGTTAGATAAGCAGGGTGACAATATGCAGCCGTGAGGAACTCACTTCCCAATCTGGGCTTCCCTGGTGGCTCCGCTGGTGAAGAATCCGCCTGCAGTGCAGGAGACCTGGGTTCGATCCCTGGTTGGGAAGGTCCCCTGGAGAAGGGAACAGCTACTCACTCCTGTCTTCTTGCTTGGAGAATTCCATGGACTGTATAGTCCACGGGGTCACAAAGAGTCGGACACGACTGAGCGACTTTCACTTTCACATGAGAAGCCACTATTTAAAAAGCTTTTCTCTTCAGCATTTGAACTGCTTTAAAATACTGCTTCGGCTCTGGGAGCGCCTTTCGCAGCTGCTCAGCGGGTCACCGCGCCGGGGGTGACTTTACCCCCCTGTTCAAGCGTGCAGGGCTGCGCAGCGCGCCCAGGCGGTCAGCTCCCGTTTGCACGTCTCCAGCCGCAAGGTGTCTCTGCCACTGAGAGCGCCTCTCGGGGCCAGGCCGCGGGGAAGGGACGGGGCGCGGGGCGCCGGGCCGACGGCCGGAAACCGCCGGACGCCCCCGCCGCTCGCCGCGAGGCCCCGCCCCTCCCCCGAGGCCGCGCGTGGGGCGGGGCCTCGGGGCGGGGCCTCAGGCTGCAGCCAGTGAGCTCCGGCGGCCGGAGCGCGGCGGCTTGTTGCCCCGGCGACCGGCGCGCGGCCCCGCCCCCGCCGAGACTCCGGGTCGGGCTCAGACTCCGGCGCGGGTGGGTCAGGCGGAGCGGCCGCGCGATGCCCAAGTGGGGAGCACGGCGGAGGCCCGGCCTCCTGCTCGGCGCGCTGCTGCTGGTCGTGTGCCTCCCGGTGCTCCGCAGGTGAGCTGACGCCGCGTCCCGCGCACGTGCGCCCGAGCCCGGAGCCGGCCCGAGCCCCGAGGCCAGTCCCCAAGCGCTGCACTCCCGGCCCCGGCGTCTGCGTCCAGCCGGAGCTCCCCACCCTCCTGCGCAGGGGTCCGCGCAGAACTGCCCATCAGACCCCTCTACGAGGTGCCAGCGTGCGCGCCCCGAGCCCTCCTGCCGAGCCCCGGGTCCCGTGCTTTTCTCCGAGGTCCCCGCATTTCCTGCCAAACCAGCTGCGAGGCTTCTCTGTTCGGCTGCGGTCAGAGCTCCAGCTCAGTACGGTCCATTTGCCCGGCCCAGCGCGGTCTCCAGGTCTCTGTCCCGCGGGTCCTCCAAGCTCCTTAGTCTGGGTGGGTTGCTCCGTCCTCGGGATGCGTCTTCCCCTCGCCCACCAGCACCAGCTCAGCCCTTCCCACTCCCCATTCCCTTCTAACACGTTATCTGGGGGTGCGTTTGGGGATAGAATGCTTTACCCACCACCTGTGCGCGCGCCTGAGCCTAGAATTTTCCTACCGACTCTGTTTATAAGATTTTACAGCTGTGACCCTATCTCTCAGGTCGATGCCTGGAGCTTTCCATATTCAAAACGTCCGGGGTGTGGGAAGTCAGGCAGGGCCGCTGGTGCTGAAGCTGAAGGCTGGGCTGTGGACCCACAGCAGGCTCGCCACCCTCGTCTGTTGCTTCTTTCTGTGTCCTCGTCACTTCGCTGGGCTTCCTCTGGGAGACAGCGATGTTCGGGAGGGAGGGAACTCTTTCCCTTTGCATCTTTCCAAGTCTGAGGTGCCACCTTTGTTTCGGAGACAGCGAGGGTGTCAGGATTGTTTGGGAGAAGGAAATGCTTTTCTGGGGCTCGGGAAACTTCAGGGCGTCTTGTTTCCCCAGCTGCTCCCAAGACTTTCCATCCCGTTTGTGATCTCCCCCCTTCCTCTGAGGGCTGGTCCTGGCCCTTGGAGGCACAGGGCTGACGCAGACCTCAGAGCAGTCCCTCCAGGCAGAGAAGGCAGGAGCCTCCAGCACACACCCAGGTATCCAGGAGACCACACCCCAGGGAGAAAGGCCCGCCGCGCGGGAGGGGCACGTGCTTGGATGCTGGAGGTCAGAGAGGCAGCGGCCCTCGTGGGGGACCCAGACAAGTCACGAGGAGGGGGGTGGCTGTGAGGGGCTTGAGATGGGCCAGGCAGTGCCCCTGACAGTTCCCAGGAGGAGGCGCGAGAAGGGGGCAGGTGCTTCTTGGGGTCTGGAGGGAGAGGAGGTAAAGAAGCTGGGCTCTCCTGGGCGAGGGAGCATGTGCCCATCTGGCGGCAGGGGGTAGGGTCCGTGGAGCAGCCGGGGATGAAGGGCGGTGGGTCCTGCCCTGGCAGTGGCGTGGCGCTTTCCTGCTGCGCCTCCTTTCTCGGCAGGCGAGACCGAGGCCGGAGAGGCTCAGGCTGGGTCAGGGCTGCCTCTTAGGTCCTCCGGAACACTTGTCTCCTGGCGTCTTCTGGGCTGTGTCTCGCGGTACCTTCCGCCTAGGTCCTTCCGTCCCACTTGGGCTGGACACCGAGACCTGCGTCTGGAGGCCAGAGCCAGTTCCCTCCCTGCCTGACGCCACGGTGGCCAGGTCATCAGCCGAGTGGGGCCTCTCCCTGCTGTTGTTGGAAACGTGGGCGCGGCCCCCAAAGCAGAGGTCACGTGGGGACGGGCAGCAGGGCAGGGAGCTCCAGGTCAGAGGTGGGCGTGGGGGAGCTGCTTAACTGCAGCCCTTTTTTCCCCATAAAATTTTACCTGGACTGGTTCATGGTCCATCACTGCTGTTTGGTAACATTGTATCCAAGAAATAAGAGGACCGAGGTGACTTTTAAGGAAGGTTTCAACCTTTGGGTTTTTAGCTTGAACATTGGTCTTGAAACAGTCACCTTGAGGGCAGTATAACTGTCATGTAAGCAGGTGCCTGCGTAGCGGGCATGTCTGCTGGGTTCTCACACATGCGCCATCCATGGAGCGGCCACCGCCACTCCCACAGCGCGGTGTCCACAGCCCCAGAGGCTCACCGGTGCCCCTGCACCCTGTGCTCACGTCTCCCCAAGAATGCTTGTGTGCTGCGTTCGGCCTCAGACACTAGCTGGCACCCTCTCAAGCTTACAGAGGTGTAACCCTCTGCCTTGGCTGACTTTCTCCACTTGGCGAGTTACTCGGGGTCCAGGGTGTGCATGCTGGGTGAACCTCGGCTCCAAACCTCCCCATCTCCACAAGCACAAGAATGCCTGCCTAGTATGACGAGGGTGTGGTTGCTGTTCAGGACTTTCCCTCAGCATCTGTGCCTCAGTGAGCAGCCCCCGGGAGCTCTGCGTCTCTCTAAGCTAGAGGTCAGCTGCAGAGTCGGCAGGGCCAGACCCGCGGCAGGCTGCCTGCATGGCCTCCCGAGGGAGGGCATCTTTGCTGCTCCCTGCCCTGCTGGGGTCTGGCTTCCCGAAGCTCGCTCCTCCCCTGGGAGGGAGAGAAGGACCTCTTGGGAGCCTGGGGACACGTCACGCCTCAGAACCAGGCGGCTCTCTTTGGTCCCCTCCTCTGAGGGCGTGAGTGACGGACCATGTCCTTCTGGACATCTGCGAGGTCACAGGTTTATGGGCTCCGTCTGTTGTGGACGCTGCTCTCCGTGGGGCCTGAGTCATTGCTGTTGCAACACTCCAGCTCTCGTGTTCTGGTAGTGAAGCTCTTCAGCCTGTGGGACTGTCACCCCGACACACGTGGGGAGGGGGCCAGGTGTCTGAGACCCTGTGCCGAGGAGAGGGTGGGTGCTGAGGGTCTGTGATCGGGGACCGGAGTCTCAGCAAGTATGTGGACACTGAGGGTCTGTGATCGGGGGACTGGGGTCTCAGCAAGTATGTGGACACTGAGGGTCTGTGATCAGTGGACTGGGGTCTCAGCAGATGTGTGGACGCTGAGGGTCTGTGATCGGGGAACTGGGGTCTTAGCAAGTACGTGGACACTGAGGGTCTGTGATCGGGGGACTGGGGTCTCAGCAGGTGTGTGGACGCTGAGGGTCTGTGATTGGGGGACTGAGGTTCAGCGGGTGTGTGGATGCTGAGGGTCTGTGATCGGGGGACTGGGGTCTCAGCAGGTGTGTGGACGCTGAGGGTCTGTGATTGGAGGACCGAGGTTCAGCGGGCGTGTGGATGCTGAGGGTCTGTGATTGGGGGACTGGGGTCTCAGCAGGTGTGTGGACGCTGAGGGTCTGTGATTGGGGGACCAAGGTTCAGCGGGTGTGTGGACGCTGAGGGTCTGTGATCGGGGGACCAAGGTTCAGCAGGTGTGTGGATGCTGAGGGTCTGTGATCGGGGGAGTGAGGTTCAGCGGGTGTGTGGATGCTGAGGGTCTGTGATCGGGGGACTGGGGTCTCAGCAGGTGTGTGGACGCTGAGGGTCTGTGATTGGAGGACCGAGGTTCAGCGGGCGTGTGGATGCTGAGGGTCTGTGATTGGGGGACTGGGGTCTCAGCAGGTGTGTGGACGCTGAGGGTCTGTGATTGGAGGACCGAGGTTCAGCGGGCGTGTGGCTGCTGAGGGTCTGTGATTGGGGGACTGGAGTCTCAGCATGTGTGTGGACGCTGAGAGTCTGTGATTGGAGGACCGGGGTCTCAGCAGGTGCGTGGATGCCGAGTGTCTGTGATGAGGGGACTGGGGTGCCCCAGAGACCAGCCTTGAGGCTTCTGGAGCCTTGGCCCCCCAAATACCAGGACTCTGGCCTAGGAGTCCTCTCCTCTTGGAAGGAGCTGGAGTAGTAAACACGCTTCTTTCCACGACGCGACCCCAGGCCTGTCGTGTGGCCTGGAACTCTCTTCTGGTGAAGCAGCAGGAGGCGCCGGGGCTCAGAGACCCTCTCGGGACACGTGGGGCCTGAGGGCTCCAGGCCCGTCCAGCCCCCAGCAGCGGGGGCTTGTGGCCTGCTTGCGCTCACTTTTATGTTGGCTTAAATCGGTTGGTCTGGCTGTCAAAGGCCATGTTGAGAGTCCCCCTCATGTGATGCCTCTGCTGGACAAAACGGCAGTGGGTTCCTAGAGGCTCGTGGTGAGAGAGTGGGCGCTTCCTGACGGGGCTGGTTAATGCCCCTGCTCCCGCCCCCGCTTCCCCCCACGACTGGTGGGGCTGTTCCTCTCAGGAGCACCTTGTATTGTTCTTACAAGGTTACTTTGTGACTAGGTCATCTAGGAAGAAAGATGAAGTCTTCAAATAAAGTAAAGGGGAAAATGAGGTCCCTGGGCTCCCATCTCCTGCCCAGAGGCAGCCCCCATCTCGGCGACGCTCAGGGGTGCCCTGTGTGTACAGAGACGGCTGTAGGCGGCACTGTCTGTCCAGTTAATTAAACTGCCCCCTCCTGAAAGACATCCACGGTGCACACCAGGCCACAGTGACCGTCCATCGGGGGTGTTTCTGTACCGGAATCTCTGACTGTACGAGGCACTCATTAAGTCTTGGTCGACATTTACAGTAATAGCAGATTCTCTTTCTGTTGGGTCAGCCTGAGCTCTGTGGTCTGAGGGGCAAATTGGACTGATCTGTGTGTCGAGTCTGTGTCCTCTAAGAGCTAACCCAGCTCTCGTCTGTCTCAGGAGGTGAGTCCCAAGGGGTGGACCTTGAAAGCAACTGATTTGGGAGACACTTGTTTCTTCTGACTCCTCGGGGCTCTGAGATCAGACTCTCGTCGGGGGGGCACCTGGAGCTTCGCCACAGAGCTTTCCCTTCTTGGCATTTACTCTGCTGATGCTGCCAGTGGGAACGTTTCCCGCGCCGGTCACTTCACGCCGCCGAGTGTGCTTGAATCCGAATGAGGAGTGTAACTGCCCAACGGGGTCTTGGGGTCTCCTCCAGTAGATGCTCGTTCACATACGGGCCTCTGCCGGCTCTAGACAGGGCTGCCGGCCTGGCCTGCGGGGCCTGGGTGCTCAGCCATCCCCTGCCCACCAGGTCCTTCCCATGGGAATGGGCAGGGGTGCCAGGAGTAGTGGGCACAGGCCTGCAGATGCTGCCCGATGGACAGAAGGCCCAGGCCTCTGCAAACAGTCAACGTCTCTCCCAGCAAAGCAGGAGCCAAGGCCTGGCCCACACGGCCAAGGAGCGCGTCCACGAAGCCGGGCCAGACCTGGGGCAGAGCTGCGGCTCTCGGGGCTCACGGGCTGATGCAGGGGCCACTCTTCCAGGCTGGGGTGTCAGGCGCCAGCCGGGAAGGGGAACGAGTGGACCCCCCAGGCTCCAGCCCCCCGCCTGAGGGAGGCGCGCACAGAGCTGAAGCCTGGTGAGACCCCAGGCCCCAGGTGGGCGGCTCTGGAGACAGGTGGCTGATGAAGCTGGGCCTCAGGAGCGTGTGGCCACGTCCGTCTTCAGAGTGATGAGGAGAAACATGTATTTCAGTCCCAAGCGTGAGGTGTCTTCATCACGTCCGTCTGGGTGACAGGTTCAGGCACAGCCACGTGTGTGGATGCTGAGGGTCTGTGATCGGGGGACTGGGGTCTCAGCAGGTGTGTGGACGCTGAGGGTCTGTGATTGGAGGACCGAGGTTCAGCGGGCGTGTGGATGCTGAGGGTCTGTGATTGGGGGACTGGGGTCTCAGCAGGTGTGTGGACGCTGAGGGTCTGTGATTGGAGGACCGAGGTTCAGCGGGCGTGTGGCTGCTGAGGGTCTGTGATTGGGGGACTGGAGTCTCAGCATGTGTGTGGACGCTGAGAGTCTGTGATTGGAGGACCGGGGTCTCAGCAGGTGCGTGGATGCCGAGTGTCTGTGATGAGGGGACTGGGGTGCCCCAGAGACCAGCCTTGAGGCTTCTGGAGCCTTGGCCCCCCAAATACCAGGACTCTGGCCTAGGAGTCCTCTCCTCTTGGAAGGAGCTGGAGTAGTAAACACGCTTCTTTCCACGACGCGACCCCAGGCCTGTCGTGTGGCCTGGAACTCTCTTCTGGTGAAGCAGCAGGAGGCGCCGGGGCTCAGAGACCCTCTCGGGACACGTGGGGCCTGAGGGCTCCAGGCCCGTCCAGCCCCCAGCAGCGGGGGCTTGTGGCCTGCTTGCGCTCACTTTTATGTTGGCTTAAATCGGTTGGTCTGGCTGTCAAAGGCCATGTTGAGAGTCCCCCTCATGTGATGCCTCTGCTGGACAAAACGGCAGTGGGTTCCTAGAGGCTCGTGGTGAGAGAGTGGGCGCTTCCTGACGGGGCTGGTTAATGCCCCTGCTCCCGCCCCCGCTTCCCCCCACGACTGGTGGGGCTGTTCCTCTCAGGAGCACCTTGTATTGTTCTTACAAGGTTACTTTGTGACTAGGTCATCTAGGAAGAAAGATGAAGTCTTCAAATAAAGTAAAGGGGAAAATGAGGTCCCTGGGCTCCCATCTCCTGCCCAGAGGCAGCCCCCATCTCGGCGACGCTCAGGGGTGCCCTGTGTGTACAGAGACGGCTGTAGGCGGCACTGTCTGTCCAGTTAATTAAACTGCCCCCTCCTGAAAGACATCCACGGTGCACACCAGGCCACAGTGACCGTCCATCGGGGGTGTTTCTGTACCGGAATCTCTGACTGTACGAGGCACTCATTAAGTCTTGGTCGACATTTACAGTAATAGCAGATTCTCTTTCTGTTGGGTCAGCCTGAGCTCTGTGGTCTGAGGGGCAAATTGGACTGATCTGTGTGTCGAGTCTGTGTCCTCTAAGAGCTAACCCAGCTCTCGTCTGTCTCAGGAGGTGAGTCCCAAGGGGTGGACCTTGAAAGCAACTGATTTGGGTGGCACTTGTTTCTTCTGACTCCTCGGGGCTCTGAGATCAGACTCTCGTCGGGGGGGCACCTGGAGCTTCGCCACAGAGCTTTCCCTTCTTGGCATTTACTCTGCTGATGCTGCCAGTGGGAACGTTTCCCGCGCCGGTCACTTCACGCCGCCGAGTGTGCTTGAATCCGAATGAGGAGTGTAACTGCCCAACGGGGTCTTGGGGTCTCCTCCAGTAGATGCTCGTTCACATACGGGCCCCTGCCGGCTCTAGACAGGGCTGCCGGCCTGGCCTGCGGGGCCTGGGTGCTCAGCCATCCCCTGCCCACCAGGTCCTTCCCATGGGAATGGGCAGGGGTGCCAGGAGCAGTGGGCACAGGCCTGCAGATGCTGCCCGATGGACAGAAGGCCCAGGCCTCTGCAAACAGTCAACGTCTCTCCAGCAAAGCAGGAGCCAAGGCCTGGCCCACACGGCCAAGGAGCGCGTCCACGAAGCCGGGCCAGACCTGGGGCAGAGCTGCGGCTCTCGGGGCTCACGGGCTGATGCAGGGGCCACTCTTCCAGGCTGGGGTGTCAGGCGCCAGCCGGGAAGGGGAACGAGTGGACCCCCCAGGCTCCAGCCCCCCGCCTGAGGGAGGCGCGCACAGAGCTGAAGCCTGGTGAGACCCCAGGCCCCAGGTGGGCGGCTCTGGAGACAGGTGGCTGATGAAGCTGGGCCTCAGGAGCGTGTGGCCACGTCCGTCTTCAGAGTGATGAGGAGAAACATGTATTTCAGTCCCAAGCGTGAGGTGTCTTCATCACGTCCGTCTGGGTGACAGGTTCAGGCACAGCCACGTGGACCGGTGGAGTGTTTTCACGGTCAGCATCTTTAGAGCAAAGCCCTGGACGAAGACTCAGTGGAACCTCACCGAGGGGGCACCGGTGTGCGTCGTGTGCGGGGGACTCCCTCCCGCCTGGGACTGCGGGACCCCCGCTCTCGGGGTGGGAGGGCCATTCCCGCAGACCCCCGGCTCACGTGCAGCTTGTCCGCTTGTCAGCCGATGCTGGGTGAGCCCCCCTGGCCCTGCTGGCCCCAGGCCCCAGGCCCCGGCACTGACCGTGTTGTCTCTTCTAAGCCTGGGCCTGGGGCGCTGGCCCGTCCAGGTCTGGACATGCGTACGGAGGACAGAGGGCGAGGAGGCGGCCGTGCCCGCGGGAGGCCTGCCAGCCAGCCCCGCTCAGCCCCAGGCTGGGGCAGTGTCCACCCCACCCACGGGATCCACTCAGCCTCTGTCGGGACGTTTCAGACCGATCCCTACCGCCTCGTTCAAGGAGGTGGTGGGATCGGCCGTCTCCCTCTCTGAGAGCCGGGAGCACTTCGGGGCTCATCTCACAGGAGGAGCTGGTCAGCAGGGCACCGCATACCTATCCGTTTCCCCAACGCCCCCACTCGGCCGGCACGTGTGACCACATTCAGGGGCGGGTAGCCTGCGCCCTGTCTCAGGCCCTTGAGCTGCAGCGAGGCAAGGCTCAGGCAGACCCCTGCCCCAGCCCACCCCACCCCGGGGAGGCCTGTCAGGGGTCTTGACGCCGTGTCCTCTGCCAGGAGCCCCTCTGTAGCCGTCAGTCAAGGCCCAGGCCAGCCACCCAGGTCATTCTGGGACCAAAAGCCTGCTCGTCCTACGACAGAGAGGCGACTGGACTTCAGAAGAGAGTGTAGGAGGGAGCTCCCGCTGGAAGGAGCACAGCTGCCCTGGTCTCCGCGGAACGTGTCGTGAGGGTGCGTCCCTGGTGGTCCGGTGGCTGAGACTCTGCCCTCAGTGCAGGGGCCTGGGCTCCAGCCCTGGTCAGGGAACTGGATCCCGCTTGTGGCAACTGAATGTTCTGCGTGCCACGCTGAAAACTGAAGATCCCACGTGCCACTGCGAAGCCCCAGAGCAGCCAAATAAATAAATTTTAAGTTTTATCAGGAATGAACCGCGCACGGGAAAGCAGCAGGAAGCAGGGGCTCCCTGGGGCTGTGGGCTCCGAGCTCACGGGCCTCCGTCAGAAGGCCCTGGCACAGGCCCGGGAGCCTTGCTCAGTCGTGGCTTGTCAGCCGCGCGGCCAGAGGTGGTTATAGTGTCACAAGCAGCAGCGCTGATGACCACCGTCTGTATTAATAACTGTTTACATTGTTGTTTATGGGGCTCTGACATGCATCACCTCATTCTCTCACACTGAATTCCTTGGAGAAGCCCAGCATTTATTTTCCTGGTGCAGCCAGCCCTACTATTAGTGTGCTGAGGACTCGTTAGTTACCTACCAGGAAGTCTTCCTTGGAGAAACCCAGCATTTATTTTCCTGGTTTTCCTGGTGCAGCCATCCCCATTATTAGTGTGCTGAGGACTCGTTAGTTACCTACCAGGAAGTCTTCCTTGGAGAAACCCAGCATTTATTTTCCTGGTTTTCCTGGTGCAGCCATCCCCATTATTAGTGTGCTGAGGACTCGTTAGTCACCTACCAGAAAGTCCTCAAAGCAGCTGGTTCTCCAGTGCTTGGCCTTCGATAGCAGCTGCAGCTTTGCTGTTTTCAGTGTTAATTTTACCCCTCTTAATGAGCACCAAGAGGAAGGGTTTTTAGTCTACAAAATCATAGGATCTAGAGAGACCGGTAAGGAGAAGCCCCACCCTGGAGGAGGCTCTGCAGACGTGTGTCAGAGGGCTAGCTGCAGGCTGCTCTCAGATCTGCCCTGGGCAGCGGGCACAGTGCAGGCTGCTCTCAGATCTGCCCTGGGCAGCGGGCACAGTGCACTCAGGCTCAGATCTGCCCTGGGCAGCGGGCACAGTGCAGGTTCCGGCTAAGTAGGTCCCAGCAGGGCCTGCATGTCTGTGTCTCTCACGAGCGCCAGGTGGAAGACCTGCAGGGACAGGCACTCCTGGAGACAGAGGTGCCCAATGACTTGGCATCCACTGGGACACAGACCACGGACTGTGTGTTTCTGCCGGGACTGTGTTGGGACAAGGCGTCACAGAGAGCCATCTCCACCCCACCTGCACCGCTGCACTGCTGAGTGGGGGAGGCCCTCACAGCTTCTGGGGAGACGGGGTTGTGAACAGAAGTTGTGTCAGTGATGTGGGGAACTCCCAGGAGCTTTTCTGTTGGTGTTCTGGTCAGTGATCAGGGACTGCTCCCTGGTGGAACGATTGTTCAGTGGGGTGTCTGTGTGTGTGTTTGTATGTGTGTATTTGTGCATTCACCGCTGGACGGTCAGTGATCAATGTACCTGTGTGTGTGTCTGTGTGTGTGTGTATGTCTGTGCACTGCTGGACACTCAGTGATCAGCATACCCGTGTGTGTCTGTGTTTGTGCATTCACTGCTGATGGTCAGTGATCAGTGTGCCCGTATGTCTCTATGTGTGTCTGTGTGTCTGTGTGTGTATCTCTGTGTGTGTGTCTCTGTGTCCCGCCCCGCCCCGCCCCGCCAGCCCTCCAACCCTGATTCTGTGGACTCACCTTCCTGGCAGCCCCCTGGGGGCGCGCCCCGTCCAGACGCCCCTCGGCCACACCCGGTCCTCAGGAACGTGAGCCTTGGACGCTCGGTCCCTGAGCAGACGCTGTTCCTAACTGGTCCCTCTCTCCAGGTATCTGCACCGCCAGCCCGGGGGCTGTGACCTTGAGGTGACCCCGAGGTACCGTGCCAAGTAGCCGCTGCTTTGCTGTCTGGCGGCCGCTGTAGGAAGCCAGTCCGCCCCGACTCCTCTCGGTCCCAGTACCGAAAGGCAGCTTCTCCGCCCTTAGACCCCTGCCCGTGTGCACCCCGACCTCCCTTCCGAGCGCAGCCCCGTGTTGAAGGCCGGCTTGTCTGCTCCTCGCTGGCTGCGTGTGAGCGCCGCTAGGCGCGCGTGCTGCGTGGCGGCCTCGAGTCTAGCGTCGGGCGCCGTGCGGGGCCGGAGGCGGAGGCGGGGCCCCAGCTGCCCACACCCCCGAGCCCAGCTGGCCGGCTCTGAGGCCTTGTCTCCCGCAGGCTGGACTGGAGCGGCCTCGGCGCTTCGTTGTGGCGGCGCCGGCACCTGGGGCTGCGGGCCGACGGCCAGAACTTCAAGCTGGAGGACTCGCCCTTCTGGATCTTCGGGGGCTCTGTCCACTACTTCCGGGTGCCCCGGGCCTACTGGAGGGACCGGCTCCTGAAGCTGCGGGCCTGCGGCCTCAACACGCTGACCACGTGAGCGCCTGTCTCTTATACACATCTTGTGTGTGTCTCTGTGTGTGTCTGTGTGTCTCTGTGTGTGTGTGTGCACTGCTGGACAGTCAGTGGTCAGTGTGCCTGTGTGTCTCTGTGTGTGTGTGTGTGCACCACTGGATAGTCAGTGTGCCCGTGTGTCTGTGTGTGTGTGTCTCTGTGTGTATCTCTATGTGGGTGTCTGTGTGTATGTGTGTGCACTGCTGGTCAGTGATCAGTGTGCCCGTGTGTCTCTGTGTGTGTGTGTGCACTGCTGGTCAGTGATCAGTGTGCCCGTGTGTCTCTGTGTGTGTCTGTGTGTGTGCACCGCTGGACAGTCAGTGTGCCCGTGTGTCTGTGTGTGTGTGTGCACTGCTGGATGGTCAGTGATCAGTGTGCCTGTGTTTCTCTGTGTCTCTGTGTGTGTGTGTGCACTGCTGGACGGTCAGTGATCAGTGTGCCTGTGTGTCTCTGTGTGTATGTGTGTGCACTGCTGGATGGTCAGTGATCAGTGTGCCTGTGTGTCTCTGTGTGTGTGTGTCTCTGTGTGTGTGCACTGCTGGACAGTCAGTGTGCCCGTGTGTCTGTGTGTCTCTGTGTGTGCACTGTTGGATGGTCAGTGATCAGTGTGCCTGTTGTGAAGCAGAGAATCTGTGCGCAGCTCTGCACGTCCTCACCTGGATGAGTGCGGGGCGGTCGGGTGAAGCTGAAGGCCACGGAAGCCTGTGAGCCACGGAGCGTGAAGGCAGGCAGAGCGTGTTCTCTGGGGAAGGTGTGGTCAGAACGCAGGGAGGCCGCGCTCGGCTGTGGGTGAGCAGCGGGAGCTGGCGCAGAGCCAGGCGTGGCCCAGGAGCCAGGCGGGGGCGGGAGGCGGCCTGGTGGTGACCGTGGAGCTCCCAGGCCTCCTTGTGCTGTGCCAGGGCTCACGCTCGGGGCGGGTGGGCAGGGTCCTGCAAGGCCCAGGTGGAGAGTGTGTCCAGGTTTGAGGACCCTGCTGTCTGCCATCACGAAGTCACTGAGCCGTGAGCAGCACAGACTGTGCGTAGACGGGTGGTGGGTTATCAGTGAAATTATGGATGTTGAAATGTCAAGTTCAATACAACTGTTTTATGTCCCTAAGTAGTCTTCTTCTGATTTTTTCCAACCATTTACAAATGTGAAAACCGTTCTCAGCTGGCAGACTGCACGCAGGCACAAGGTGGAGGGGGCGTTGGAGCCTGGCGTTCGCAGACCCTTGGCTTCGGACAGCAGGCCAGGGGACAGTGTTTTCAGCATAAAACTGAGAATGGAGTAAGAGGGCTTGGCACAACGTCCAGCACGTTAAATACAGTGAAATGCTGAATTAAACGGAGAAGGCGGTGGCACCCCACTCCGGTACTCTTGCCTGGAAACTCCCAAGGACGGAGGAGCCTGGTGGGCTGCAGTCCGTGGGGTCGCAAAGAGTTGGACACGACTGAGCGACTTCACTTTCACTTTTCACTCTCATGCATTGGAGAAGGAAATGGCAACCCACTCCAGTGTTGTTGCCTGGAGAATCCCAGGGACGAGGGAGCCTGGTGGGCTGCCATCTATGGGGTCGCACAGAGTCAGACACAACTGAAGTGACTTAGCAGCAGCAGCAGCAGCAGCAGCTGAATTAAATGGGGAAGATTGGGACTGTTCATATTAGGGACACGGAAAACGCACTATTCTATTTGCAAAGCATGTTAAGGTGAATTGATTTCAAACAGTGAGGAGATGCTTTTGTGGCTTGTCAGATGCGTCTTTAGCGAGCCGTGTCGTTAAGCCCTCCCTGCGTGCCTCACGGGACAGCGTGCCTCGCGGCTCGTGAGGGCCACCTTGTCACGGGCTCCTTCGCGGCACTCCCCTGGTGCCTGCCCCTCATGCAGCCTGGTGAGCACTTGAGACAGATGATGCCCCAGGCGCCGGGACAGGGCCGTGCCACGGAGCCAGGGTCCCCAGCCCTCAGTGACGGCAACCCAGGGGAGGGCCAGGGCTCACGTCCAGACTCTCCTCTCAAAGATACTGCTTTTGTTTCCACAACCCCGTGCAGGTGGTCATTTGGGAGAACTGTATTTTGCAATTTCATTTTAAGTCACTCAGAACGTGGAACTTTTTGGAGAAGGAAGCCACAGATAGGTTTACAGTTACCCAGGGATGGCCATTCCACAGTCCCCAAGTACGTGCCTCCCCCATCCCCTGGTGAGCATCACTCTGTTTCCCTCCATCCGTGATTTTAGCTCTGTTCTGTGAGTTCATTCGTCCACCCTGTTCAGGTTCTGCACTGTAAGCAATATCCTGCGTCTGTCTTTGGTTCACGTCGCTCAGTATGCGCTCTCCAGGCCCGTCTGTGCTGCTGCGAATGGCTCATTGTGTCTCTTGAGGCTGAGTGATATTCCTGTGGGCCACGTCTTTATCCGCCCACCTGCCGATGGACACCCAGGTGGCTTCCGTGTCCTGCTGTTGTAAACAGTGCTGCAGTGAACGTAGGGGTGCCTGTGTCTTTCTGAATTATAGGGCTTCCGTGATAGCTCAGCTGGTAGAGAATCTGCCTGCAGCGCAGAAGACCCGGTTCGATCCCTGGGTTGGGAAGATCCCCTGGAGAAGGGAGAGGCTGCCCCCCCCCAGTGTTCTCGGGCTCCCCTTGTGCTCAGCTGGTGCGGAGCTATGGTGCTACAGGCACACGCCCGGGAGTGGGGCTGCCAGACCCTGTGGCAGCTGTCTGTAGACTCCGCAGGGCTCTCCAGACTGTTCTGCACAGGGCTGGCCCTGCCGCTGCCTCTTGAGTCTGGCTTCAGAGACGTGCAGTCACTCTCATTGCGGGGGAGACACCCCCGTTTCGGCCCTGGTCTCAGCGAGGACCAGGAGTGGGGCCAGCTGGGTCTGCACAGCTGAGGAGCTCGGGCCGCGGCCGTCCGTCCACACTGCTGTTCCGAGCCTGGGCAGACCTGAGCCTGCGGCGTGGAGGCGGGGGGAGAGGCGGCCGCTACACACGCCTGTGGCCGTGAGGCTCGGCAGGCAAGACTGTGCCCCAGCCAGGGCTGGTCCTCGCGTGCCTCCTTCACCCGTGTTTGAGTTCAGCTTCTGGCAAGATGAACGGAAAGAGCAGAGATGCGTAGGGGCCTTTTCAAAGCAGGGCCAAGGCGGCCCTGACCGCGCCCCGCCTCCCGGAGACGGGCTGAGGGGAGACGTGGGGGTTCTGTGTCGCGGGAGGGCCCCTCCCCGCCCCGCCCCGCCCCGCCCCGCCAGCCCTCCAACCCTGATTCTGTGGACTCACCTTCCTGGCAGCCCCCTGGGGGCGCGCCCCGTCCAGACGCCCCTCGGCCACACCCGGTCCTCAGGAACGTGAGCCTTGGACGCTCGGTCCCTGAGCAGACGCTGTTCCTAACTGGTCCCTCTCTCCAGGTATCTGCACCGCCAGCCCGGGGGCTGTGACCTTGAGGTGACCCCGAGGTACCGTGCCAAGTAGCCGCTGCTTTGCTGTCTGGCGGCCGCTGTAGGAAGCCAGTCCGCCCCGACTCCTCTCGGTCCCAGTACCGAAAGGCAGCTTCTCCGCCCTTAGACCCCTGCCCGTGTGCACCCCGACCTCCCTTCCGAGCGCAGCCCCGTGTTGAAGGCCGGCTTGTCTGCTCCTCGCTGGCTGCGTGTGAGCGCCGCTAGGCGCGCGTGCTGCGTGGCGGCCTCGAGTCTAGCGTCGGGCGCCGTGCGGGGCCGGAGGCGGAGGCGGGGCCCCAGCTGCCCACACCCCCGAGCCCAGCTGGCCGGCTCTGAGGCCTTGTCTCCCGCAGGCTGGACTGGAGCGGCCTCGGCGCTTCGTTGTGGCGGCGCCGGCACCTGGGGCTGCGGGCCGACGGCCAGAACTTCAAGCTGGAGGACTCGCCCTTCTGGATCTTCGGGGGCTCTGTCCACTACTTCCGGGTGCCCCGGGCCTACTGGAGGGACCGGCTCCTGAAGCTGCGGGCCTGCGGCCTCAACACGCTGACCACGTGAGCGCG
>SJYC01088175.1:0-18457 GCA_006408675.1 Madoqua kirkii
CACACACCCCAGGCGGAGCTCTGGATGCTGAGGATCCCTTGCGGATGGGGAGAGCTGGACCTGAGAGGGGAGGCCAGACCCCTTCTCTTGGACCCCGGGACTGCTTTTTGTGCTGACAGCAGAAGGCGACCCCTGTGTCCTCCAGTCCCAGTGATCCCTGACCCCTTCTCTTCACCCCTCTCTGATGAGATGTTGTGTAAAGTCTTGAGATGTGGGCCTTGGCTTCAGTGAAAAGCTTTGGTCCCTCTGACTGGCAGCCAGACCCCTGGCCCTGACTCAGAACTAGAATGGCCAGCGGTGCTGGGTCCTTGGGGAGAAAGCAGGTTCTGGCCCGTGCCAGCGTCTGCCCTGCATCCTGACTGGCCTCCAGGGTCACCCCTGGGCTCCCTGAAGCTGTTCCCTTTCAGCCATCGTCTGCTCAGAGCAAACCCCCAGACGGTGAAACTAATCACCCTCCCCTTTTCATTCAAGCTGGTTACTCCGAGACCCTGACATGAGGCTGAGAACAACTTACAAGGGCTTCACAGAAGCAGTGGACCTTTATTTTGACCACCTGATGCTCAGGGTGGTGCCGCTCCAGGTAAAAGAGCAGACTGGGCCTGCCCACCGCGCCCCCCACCGGTGCCGCAGCTGGGTCAAGCTCTCAGCGCAGCTCAGGGCGCTTCCTGCGGCCGCCACCCTCCTCCTCCGCGGGGCCTGCCGGGTGCCGGAAGCTCCGGCGGGCGGGCGTGGGGCTGGGCGCCAGGTGCTGGGGCACGGCTCACCTGTCCGTCCAGTCCTGCAGTGCAGGGCGCAGCTTCGCTGGAGAGACGCCCCAGGGACAGCCCCTCGCCTGTGAGGAGGGGGCCTTCTCCTTATAGTCTCCACTGATGGCGTCCTGAGTCCATCCCTCGGCTCCCAAAAGGGCGCTGCACGGTGCAGGTTTATCATTCAAAAAGGATGTCTTAAGATGACTTTGGGCGAGAAAGTGTCTTAACGTGGCATCTAATAATTGGAAGCAATGAAAAAGCAGGAATGCAAATAAACTCTTCTGTAAAAGCAAGAAGTGTGCCGCTGAGAATCTGCAGTTAAAAAATCAGTTCATTGATAAAAATGGCTGTGAGTCAGTGGTTTGGGATATTCACAGCACACAGATCAAAGGAGCTGTTGGTCCTGTGTAGGGTGGGCAAATAAAACACAGGATACCCCTGTTACATGTGAACTTAAGATAAACAAGAAATACATTTTTTAAGTATATATATGCCCTTAATATTGCATGGGACAATTACATTAAAAAATTCATTGCTTATTTAAAAATTATTTGTTGTAAATTCAAGCATTATAACTGGATGTCTTATATTTCTCCTTACTAAATCTGGCAGCCTCAGTCATGAAAGAAGCAAGAAGCTAGGAAAATTCTTAGTCTAGATTTTTGCAAGGAAGATGGCTTTGCCAAGACGATTCGATAAGCTGTCGTAGGCCGGGCAGTGGAGGTAGGGGTGGCTGTGCTGGGATGTGACCCAGAATCCTTCTTAAGCACGGAAAGGTCATACCTAATCCAGGACAGTTTTTCTGGGTGCTGTGCCTCGGTGCTCAGTCATGTCTGACTCCTTGCGACACCATGGACAGTTGCTCGCCAGGCTCCTCTCCGTGGGGATTCTCTAGGCAAGAATACTGGAGTGGGTGCCGCGCCTTCCTCCAGGGGGTACAGATATCTGTTTGGGTCCGTTTTCACTTCCTTTGGATATACACCCGAAAGTGGTATTGCTGGGTCACGTGGCTTTTCTGTGCATAAGCTTTTGAGGAAAAGCTAAGTGTTCCATGATACACCATTTTACACCCTCATGGACAATGCACAGAATCCTCATCTCTTGACACCCTGGCCCACTGCTGCCATTTTCTGTCTGTTTCATAAAAGCCGTCCTAATGGATGTAAAGCAGTGTCTCACTGTGGTTTCATTTGAATTACTTAATAATTAGTGATGTGGAGTATTTTTTCATGTCCTGACTGGCCATTTATATATCTTCCTTGGAGAAATGTTTATTCCAAATCTTTGCCCATTTTTTAATTGGTCTGTGTGTTTTTGTGGTTGTAGGAGTTCTTTCTTCAGTATCTATCAGTATCTCATCAAATGTGTGACTTGTAACTGTCTTCTCCCTCGGAGGGTGCTCACTGGTGAGCCCAGCATCTTGCTTTTCCCTGTGGTGCCTGTGCTTCAGCTAATCGTTGCCAACTCTGGTTTCATGGCCTTCTCCCCTGTGTGGCCTTCTGAGAATTTCATGGTGTCGCTCTCCGTTTCGGTTTATGGTCTCCTCTAAATTAGGGTCTTCAGCAGGTGTGTGTATGGTTTCCTCTGAGATGGGGTCTTCAGCTTGTGTGGGTAATGTGAGGGTCCAGCTTTGTTTTCTGCATGTCCACATCCAGTTTTCTTGCCATGATTTGTTGAAAAAAATGACTGTCCTTTCCCCATTGAATAGGTTTTGCCACCCTTGGAGAAAATCCTTTGACCATATTGTGAGTTTATTTCTGAGCTCTCTATTCTATTCCTTTGGTCTATATATTTGTCTTGAGGTCAGGACCACACTATTTTGATTACTGTAGCTGTGCGGTAAGTTTTGAAGTCAGAAAGTGTGAGACCACTAACTGTTCTTTTTTTCCAGCATTGTTTTGGGTATTCAGAGTCTCTTGAGATCCCATGTGGATTTTACGAAGCCTTTTTCTGTTTGTTTTAAAACACTGGCATTTTGACAAGGATTACATTGACTTCGTAGATTACTCTGAGCAGTGATGATGTCTTAATATTAAATCCTTCAGTCTGTGAACATAGGGCATCTTTCCATTTACTGGGGTCTTCTTTCTTTTAGGACATTTTATAGGTTTCAGTGTATAAGTATTTTGCCTTCTTGATTAACTTTGTTCCTAAATATTTAAATCTTTATCTGCTATTGTATGTAGAAGTTTTCACTGATAGTGTATAGAAGCCGTTGAATTCTTTCTGCATTGGCTTCATATCCTGCAGATTTGCTGAACTTATTACAACTAACAGGTTTGTTTGTGTCTATAACCTTCATGGTTTTCTACTCATAAGATCATATTGTCTGCAAATGAGATAATTCTGCATCTTCCTTTCCGACTTGGATGACTTATTTCACTCTTTTTTTCCTAATTGCTACAGCTAACACTCTTTATATCTTGTTGACTAGAAGTGGTAAAGGCAGGAATCTTGTCTCAGTCTTAATCTCATAGGAAAAGCTTTCAATGAGTATGAGGCTGGCTGTGGGCTGTTCACATATAGCCTTTTTAAAGGTGAGCTATTTCCTTATATTAGAAATCTGTTGAGTATTTTTATTATGAAATCATGCTGAATTTTTGAAATGCTTTTTTACAACATCATTTGAGGTAACTGTGTGTGTGCTTTGTTACCTTCATTTCATTAATGTGGTGTATAACATTGATTTTTTTGAACCATCTTTATATTCAGGAACAAACCCCACCTTTTCATGGTGTATAATCTTTTTAGTATGCTGCTGGATTTTTTTTTTTTTCAGTATTATGCTTGAGATTTCTGCATCAATATTCAGGAGGGATGTTGGTCTGTAGTTCTCTTTCCTTGTTAACTCTTTCTGGCTTTGATAACACTGGCCTCGCAGAGTAAATTTGGAAGTGTTCCCTTTTTTCAGAATGCTTAGAATTTGAGAAAGACTGGTGTCAGTTTCCTCACTAGTTATAAATCTGTTCAGAGGTTTCTTTTTTCACAAGTCAGTCTTGGCCTGCTGTGTTTCTACTCGAGTCTTTTCTTACTCTAACTAAAGGTTTGTCAATTTTGTTAATCTTTTCAGAAAACCAAGAAAAGATAGGTTGCTTTTTCCCTGTTGTTTTTCTAATCTTCTATTCCTCCCTTGCTTTCATATTTCTTCCTTCCTTCCTTCCGTTATCTTTGAGTGCAGTTTCCTCTTTTCTAGTTGCTTAAGGTGAAAAGTTAGGTTATTGACTTGAGATCCTTCTGCTGTTTTAAAGTGTTTATAATGCTTTCATTGTATCCCGCAAGTTTGTATGTTGTGTTTTCAATTTGTCTCAGGATATTCTCTAGGTTTCCTGAGATTTCTTGAGTCACTGATTAACACTGATTAAACAATTCAGTCTTGTGGATTTTCCAGTTTCCTTTTTGCCGTTCTACTTTCTTCTTTTCTGTAATTGGAAGTGATACTTTATATGGGCTCAGCCTTAAATTTTGCTAAAACTTGCCTTATGGCCTAGCCTGTGGTTTGTCCTGGAGTGTGCTCCGTGGGCGTCTGAGGGGAGTGTGCCCCACGTGCGTCTGAAGTCCCCGTGCCCCGCGTGCGTCTGAGGAGAGTGTGCCCCGCGTGCATCTGAGGCCCCGTGCCCCGTGGGCGTCTGAGGAGAGTCTGCTCTGCACGTGTCTGAGGGCCGCGTGCCGTGCGTGCGCGTGAGGGCCGCGTGCTTTGCTGCTGTTGGGCGGGGTGCTCTGCATTCGCTGGTCGGCTCTAACTTGCCTGCACTGTTGCTCGAGTCTCCTGTGCCCTTGCTGATCTGCTGTCTGGTTACCCTACTGAAAGCGGAGTACCACGGTCTTCTACTGTTTTTATAAGGTTGCATTTCTCCCTTTAATTCTGCCAACATTTACTTTGGAGCTCTGGTGTTTGGTGCATATATGTTTATGATTATTGCACCCTCTAAATTGGCCCTTTTATTGCTGTGCAAATATGAACATCTGTACACCTGTGCACATTAAATGCTGCCTTTCTCTCCCCTTCTAACAACTGTGACTCCAAGTCCATGTCGTTTGTGACTCTGGTCGCCCCCTGCTCTCTTTTGGTTACTGTTTACACAGAATATCTTTTTCCGTACTTTCTCTTTCAACCCATGTATGTCCACGGATCTAACATGCGTGTCTTATAGACAGTCTGTAGTTAGGTACTGCTTTTTTATGTGTTCTGAAAATCTGTCTTTTGCTTGGGGAGTTTAATCCGTTTACATCTGAAGTAATTACTGATAGGCATGTACTTACTTTTATTTTGTTGTTTGTTTACTGTTTGTCCTATAGCTTTTTCTTCCTTATTTCCTTTATTACTGCCTTCCTCTGTATTTAGTTGATATTCTTTTCGCAGCAGATTTTACTAGTTGAATTTTTTAAGGAAGGAGTTTTGATTCTTATTTCCTTTTGTGTATATTCTACAGATATTTTGGTTCCCATGGGGATTACATACACTGTCCTAAGGCTATGACATTCTATTTCATACTGACACTATCTTAACTTCAGTCACATACAGAAACTTACTTTTTACAGCTCCACCCCCTTTATATTATTGCTGTCACAAGTTGTCTTTTTATATATTGTGTACCAATTAATATAGATCCATAATTATTTTTATATACTTTTCTTTTAACTCCTACGTGCCGTGCGTGCGCGTGAGGGCCGCGTGCTTTGCTGCTGTTGGGCGGGGTGCTCTGCGTTCACTGGTCGGCTCTAACTTGCCTGCGCTGTTGCTCGAGTCTCCTGTGCCCTTGCTGATCTGCTGTCTGGTTACCCTACTGAAAGCGGAGTACCGCGGTCTTCTACTGTTTTTATAAGGTTGCATTTCTCCCTTTAATTCTGCCAACATTTACTTTGGAGCTCTGGTGTTTGGTGCATATATGTTTATGATTATTGCACCCTCTAAATTGGCCCTTTTATTGCTGTGCAAATATGAACATCTGTACACCTGTGCACATTAAATGCTGCCTTTCTCTCCCCTTCTAACAACTGTGACTCCAAGTCCATGTCGTTTGTGACTCTGGTCGCCCCCTGCTCTCTTTTGGTTACTGTTTACACAGAATATCTTTTTCCGTACTTTCTCTTTCAACCCATGTATGTCCACGGATCTAACATGCGTGTCTTATAGACAGTCTGTAGTTAGGTACTGCTTTTTTATGTGTTCTGAAAATCTGTCTTTTGCTTGGGGAGTTTAATCCGTTTACATCTGAAGTAATTACTGATAGGCATGTACTTACTTTTATTTTGTTGTTTGTTTACTGTTTGTCCTATAGCTTTTTCTTCCTTATTTCCTTTATTACTGCCTTCCTCTGTATTTAGTTGATATTCTTTTCGCAGCAGATTTTACTAGTTGAATTTTTTAAGGAAGGAGTTTTGATTCTTATTTCCTTTTGTGTATATTCTACAGATATTTTGGTTCCCATGGGGATTACATACACTGTCCTAAGGCTATGACATTCTATTTCATACTGACACTATCTTAACTTCAGTCACATACAGAAACTTACTTTTTACAGCTCCACCCCCTTTATATTATTGCTGTCACAAGTTGTCTTTTTATATATTGTGTACCAATTAATATAGATCCATAATTATTTTTATATACTTTTCTTTTAACTCCTATAAAGAATAAGAGATGGAGTTACAAACTAAAATGATATATTTGTTCACATATTTACCTTTCCCAGGGAAGTTTATATTCTCACCCGGCTTTGAGTTCTCATCTAGCATCCTTTCATTTCAACCTGAGGGATGCTGTGTAGCATTTCCTATAAGACAAGTCTAGTGGTAATGTATTCCTTCAGCATTATTTGTCTGACAGTGTCTTAATTTCTCCGTTATTTTTGAAGGACAGTTTTGCCAGATAGAGAAATCTCAGTTGCTAGTTTTTTTCCTTCAGTGCTTTGAATATAGTGCCCTACTGCCTCTGTCCAGCAAGACTGCTGATGAGATATCCGCTGGTGTTCTCACTGGGCATGGTTAGCAGACATTCGGTCCACACTTAAAGGTCTTTGCTGTTTGGTCTTATCCAAGCTATTTAGTGTGGGGCAAATAGGCTCATGGACATTTTGGGTAGAACTAGATTTCAAGGATTTTGGCATGAACTGAATGTCATATGAACTGAATGTCTCATGGTTTGAATATCTTGTGGATGTCTTGGGCAGGACCAAATGTTCTGCAAGGTTGGGAATCCTTTGTACACGTCAAGTTGTGTTGCTCTTGATCCTTTCAAGAATCTCTCTTTGTCTTGTGACAGTTTGATAATATGTATTGGTGTGGGTCTCTGGTTTAACGTTACTTGGATTTCACTGACGCTCGGATCTCTGCCCCTTTCTTCCCCTTTTGGAGTTCCTATAGTGAGTGTATTTGTTTACTGATTTGCATAAAGTCTCTTAGGATCTCTTCCCTTTTTCTTTATTCTTTTTTCTTTTTGCTTCCTAGACTCAATAATTCAAAGTGGCCTGTCATCAAGTGTGCGCTGCTTTCTTCTGCCTGTTTGAATATGGAGTTGAGCTCCTACGGTGAATTTTTCTATTTAGATAATGTACTTTTCAGCTCCAGCATTTCTGTTTAGTTCTTTCTGAAATCTTTCTGTCTCTTTATTGATATTCTCACTGTGTCCATGTGTCCGTCCCTTGGTTTCTGTCCGTGTTTTTTTCCTTAGGGCTTTGATCGTATTTATGAGTATTGTTTTAAAACCCTTTGTCTTCTAAGTTCAGCATGTGTGTTTCTTTGGAGACCATTTCTAGTCCCTTAGACACTGTTTCTAGAGATTTATTTTGTTCTTTGAATGGGCCACATTTTCCTGTTTCTTTGTATGCCTTATTTGGAGGGTTGAAGTTAGGCTTTATAAAAACAGTCCCGTCTCCCAGTGTTTGCAGTCTTCTGGAAAGACCTTTAGTATTTAGTGGGCTCCTGAGCCTTGAGATCAGCCTGGGATGCAGGCTTGAGATCTTCTCAGGTATTTTCTTGGTATGTATCCTGTCTGGTTTGTGTGTATGCTTTAAAAAAAAAAATTCCCCAGCTGCTTTCGCATGTTGATCTCTCCGAGTCTCACCCTGGGTTCTTCTTGTGGCCTTAGACACTCTGCCATATTCCTCTGCCTGCAGTCCCTTGCTCCCGGGCATCCATGGGTCTGTAGTCCCCCTGAAGTGTTTACAGGCTGTGACCCATCGCTGCCTTTTACAGCTTCCAGCCTGAGGTCCAAACCGTACCAACGTTTTCTGTCTGATCTCCAAGTCAGATGAGACAGAAGCTAGCTCTCTAGGGAGCCCGCAAGTAGCCTGGAACGTTGAGGCTCGCTCTCTAGGGAGCCCGCAAACAGCCCGAACGTTGCAGAGAAGTTCCACCTTGCTCCTTCTGTCCTGACGGAGGGGCTGGGACGCAGGCTGCGTCGTGCTGACTGCAGCTTGCCGCTCAGGGGGCAGGTGGACACAGGTGAGCACAGTCATGGACGGTGCTGCTGCTCTGAACGCTGTCTTTCTCTTGCTTGGATGTTGACTTGTTTGCTTAAACACTTGGCTTGTGTCTGGAGCTCCTATAAAGTTACTTTAGTCGGTGTGCAGTTGTTTTTTCCGTTTCCCTAGGGAGACAGAGGCCTGGATCTTCCTTCTCCCTGTCTTGCTGACGCCACTCAATTGTATATCAGACCTTTTGAGACTTGCACTTCTGAATGGGATGTTTTGCTGCCATTGGTGATAAGTGTGGTGACATTAGCCGATTCGGTTCCCACCACACCCTCAGCTTCTGATTGCCCTCTGTTTTCTCAGTACAAGCATGGGGGACCCATCATTGCTGTGCAGGTGGAGAATGAGTATGGGTCCTACAACAAAGACCCCGCCTACATGCCTACGTCAAGAAGGTAAGAGTCAGCTCAGCTCACCTCTGCGCGTTCCCTCTGTGGGCTCTAGTGTGATGTGTGGGCCTGTCACGCAGCACCATTTGCTAATGGGTAAATCCTTTCTCCAGACCTTGATTGCAACAAGGTCCTCACTTGTGCCCTCTGTTGGCAGAGTTTAACAGAGATTTTGGTACATATGGTGCTGCAGGAGCTGAGAGTAACGGACCTGACTTGACAGGGCGTGGCTGAAGGCCTTCCTGGCGGTGGAGGTTGCTGATCTGACCCCAGCACTCAAAGCCGCGGCCCCTCCTTCGGCTGCACATTGGCCTCATCTGGGAATTGTTTAAACTCACTGTGCCCAGGCCATAAGCTGTCTGTTAAGAAAGGTCTCTGGGGTGGAGCTCAGACATCCGATTCCAGCCAGTGGGTGGCCGGAGCCCCTGACTGAGTATGCGACAGAGCAGGCAAGCGCAGGGCGAGAGCGACACCGAAAAGAACGGGTTCCCACTCATCGGTGTGCTGCAGTCCGTGGGGTTGCAAAGCCTCGGCTGCGCTGAGTGGCTGAACAGCAGCTGCTCAGAACTGGCTCCTCTGCTCGGGAGCTGAGACCTGGAACAGATGGATCCATTCTGCTGAGCCTCTGCTCTCTTCTGTGAGTCGGGACTGCTGGGAGGGTTTCCTGGCAAACTGTAGGTGTAGTCAAGGCGCAGGCTCAGTGCTGCTCCAGCGTCCAGCGAGCGGTCAGTACACAGGGCAGTGACAGCACTGGCCGCAGCGTTTTGCACGGGCAAGGCTCGGCCCCCTGGCCTCGAGAAAGCCTCAGCACCTCCAGCTGGTCGGACACGAGCTGCTCCGGCCCCTGGTGTCCTGGGTGACACCCCTGCTGTCACGGGCAGATCATGTCCATCTGGGGGCTCCTCCCGGCCCTGCAGACGCTCAGAGGTCCTCACCCAGCGTGCCCTCCTCCCCTGCAGAGGGGCCGGGCTGCCTCGGGGAGGGCGGTGTTCTCGAAGCTGGATGGGGAGAGCTCAGCCTTGTCTGGGGCAGGCTCAGGCCAGCGAGGGGTCTTCTGCCACAGCGCCACCCTGAGACTCCCCTGGGCCAGAGCCCTGGATGCCTGTTCTCCTGTGCCCGTGGGGCTGGGCCAGGCTTCCCCAGTCCCCGGGCTGCAGGGAAGGGAATTGCTCTGCTGTCTCTGCTACCGGGTGGTGACCCTGGTGTCTGGGATGGGGTGCATAAAGGGACGCTTGCCTGGTCTCAAAGCCCAGGGGAGGCTGGGCTTTTGGGACGCACGCTTCTCCCAGCCCCAGGGCCTGCTCCGGGCAGAGGTCAGAGAGTGACGTGGTGGGAGGTGTGAGGAAGGACAGCCTGTTGTCTGACCCCCTCGCAGGCCCTGCAGGACCGAGGGATCACGGAGCTGCTCCTGACCTCAGACAACCAGGGCGGCCTGAAGAGTGGCATTCTGGACGGAGGTACCTGCCAGGAGGCCGTGCGGGGTGGGGGCTGTGCCCTGGCCTGAGCTCCTGCGTGCTCGGTGCTGGAGGGGCCGACTGGTGGAGCACCAGGGACAGCCGGGGCTCCGCGGATGGCAGGACACGGGACAGCAAGGTGGGCGTCCAGCAGGGTCCCCAGAGAGGCCAGGCAGACCGCGGGCTGGTGTCTGGCAGGGACAGCTGCTCGCAGCTCGGCCCTCAGGCCCTGTAGGCACGCCCTCTCCTGGTGCTGGGTCCCCGCCAGCCGCTCCCATTGGAGCAGAGGCCTTAGCCCCGGTCTCCCTGCGCCGCGCCCTCTCCGCGCCCTCCTGGGAGCCCGGCCTGTCCCCGCGAGGCGGCAGTCTCTGCCGGCGCCGCGCTCCCCGCGTCCACGCTCACGGCTCCCTGCGCCGCTGCTCGCCCGAGGGCCGTGGTCCTCTCTCCCCGACGCTGCTCTTTGCAATGCCGCAGTGGCCCTGAGTGACTCGAGCGGTGCCCGCAGCCTCAGACCCGGTACCTTGGGCCTCTTCTCTCACTGGCGTCCAGGCACCTCACGCAGCGGCGCTATCTCGTTGGGTGGGAACAGGACCCAGGCTCTGGGCTGAGGCGTCGGGCCCCGGAGCGCGCTTCAGCCGCGGGACGACCACAGAGGGACCTTGAGCAGCGGGCGCATTGCTTCCCTCCACCACGGCCCCGCCTCTGTGCACCTGCTGCCTGGAATGATTTTTTTCAGTTAGTTAAACGTGATTAAAGCAAGACTTTCATCAGGTGTGAAAGAACTCTTGGAAATGCTTAACTGAGAGGCTAGCCTTGACGTTTATACAGAAGCGCGCGTGAATAGGCAGTGAGCGTGCAGCACAGAGCTCAGCTGGGTGCTTGGTGAAGACCCAGGGATGGGTAGCGATCCAGGGGAGGGAGGCCCCGAGGAAGGGGCATGTGTGTACCTACAGCTGATCCACGCTGTTGTGCAGCAGACACCAGCAACATTGTGGAGCGGTTATCCCCTGACAAAAACTCAAAAACAAAACAACAATGAAAGAAACACGCGGTGCAGCCTCTGCGGCGCTTGCCCCGAGGTGCCCGCTTTGAGCCATTTCCCTGTCCTTTTGGCTCTGCCTCTGTGATTGTCAGTAACCTGCACAGAGAGCCCTGTAGTGTGGGTGGCAAGCCCCCCTCCTGCTGCCCTGGCCTCTCGGCCTTCCTGGGTGCAGCTGTCCCCCCACTACTGTCCTGAAGGGCACGATGCTTGGGGCCTGAGTAAAGGTCCTTACACGGCCCGGGCAGCCCATCGGTGTTCTGGACGGCATTTGTGGCCAGCTTGCTTCCAGTGTAACCATCCGTAGGTTTTCCTTTTCTTTCAATTTTTCCTGTCCCTCCTCTTCCCTGTCTCTCTTAACACTTGGCCGGCAGCTCCTGACCCCCATCAGGGTGTCTGAAGACGCCAGTGCCTGTCGGAATCTGGTCCAGTCCGATGGTGCTGGGCCCTCACTGTGTCCCCGGCCCGGGGCCCCTGCAGTCTGGGTCCGGGGGCTTTGAAGTGTCATCCGGCATTTTCTCCACTTGCTGCTGTGACTCGAGCCCTGGCCTCTGCAGAGCCCGCCTTCCTCGGCTCTCTGTCAGCTGGACAGAGCAGTGCCGGAGGGGGCTGCTCCCTGCTGTGCCACCTGCCTCTTCTCTGGTTCCGCCCTCTGTGGGTCCAAGGCATGTGTTCACCTCTGCGCCGTGTGGCTCTCCAGCTGTCTGTCTTCTCCTTTTCCCTCTGCTTTCTGGGCAGTTTCCTCAACCGCCTTCTCCCCATCCTGTGTTTCCTGCACTGCGTTTTCCTTGAATGCATTTCTTTTCTGATGGCCTGCTGCCAGTGGCTGTGGCCAGTGCCCTTCCCTGTGGGGCAACTGGACTGAGGCGGCGTCTTTCACAGGATTAAGTGACTCTGGAGGGGACCCTGCGGGCTGACACAATAAGAATCTAGGGGCAGGAAGGTGCAGGAGCTGTCTTCTGGGCTTCCTCTTCTGCAAGTGCTCGGACCGCCCAGGCTCGGGGTGAGGGGAGAGGTGGCTGGAGGGGCTGCTGGGCTGCGGCGGGTCATCACCTCTGCTCTCACAGGCTGGTTATGACCGCCCCGCCCCTTTCCCGGCTCCCAGATCTCCCTGTGCCATGCCCTCTGCGAGTCTGTGGCCGCCCTGCCCTCCTCACCGTCCTTCCTGTTTTCCGGCTCTGGAGGGGGTGGGATGGAGGAGGTGCAGGGCTCCCTCGGCTGGTTTGACCTGTGGCTCTGAGGTTTCTGCTGGGCCGGTTCAGACTGGCCCCCTGTCGGTGTGGCTCTTCACGTTAGGTGAGGAGAGTCCGGATGTGGGGTCTTCTCCATACCAAGAGGGCCTCCTGGGGTCCCAGCTGAGGTTTGGCTTTTTTAAAACTTAATTAATTTTTTATTAGAATTCAGTTGCTGTCCAGCATTGTCAAGATCTCTTTTTCGGTTTTTGTTTACTCACCACGTGGCCCCTGGGATCTTTCTTCCCTGACCAGGGATGGAAACTGCGCCTTTGCAGGGGACGCTCAGTCTTACCCACCACATCTCCAGGGAAGCCCTGTGATCAGGGCTCAGGCTCCACAGGAGGCCACCCAGTGAGCATGCATCTTCCAGGGCACAGCAGAGCTCAGGCCAGGGCACGCGAGCCGCTCTGTCCAGGGACAGGAAGCAGGCAAGAGCCTCGGAGCCGAATTCTGCTTGAGGGTTGGCTGCATCCATGCCCGTGGGCCAAACATGGCACACTATTCTTGGTTGTGCTTTTCCCTGGTGGAAATCCATGGGGATTATCGCTGGGGATGGAACAGAACACTAGCCCTCCTCTACGGCGCAAAAGGGGAGTCCTCTTAGATGGCCACTCAGTGCTGGAGGCTGGGGGTACAAGGCGAACGTCAGACCGCGGCTCCTGCGAAGGAGGAATTAGAGGAAATGCGCGCTCAGGTTGTGAAAGTTACGTAAGTCAAACACAGCCGCTTAGTGAGAGGGTCTCTGTAAGGCCTGTGCCGAGTGGTGGAAGTTCCAAAATGAGCCAGTGAAGTCTCCTGGCGACAGAGGAGCTAAACTCGTGGTTGGCGGTCGGAGACAGAGTCAGGATTAGTCCACCTGCTGGTGAGCTGAGGACGTCTGGGCGTTCAGTCCTCCAGGCGAGGGGGTGATCTCGGCCCCCTGTGTCCTTCCTGCCCGCAGTGCTGGCCACCATCAACCTCCAGTCACAGTCGGAGCTGCAGCTGCTCACCACCATCCTGCTGGGTGCACAGGTGCGTGCGCGCTGAGCCTGGGTCAATGTCAGGGGCTTCAGTGGGCAGGGGGACCACGGGGCTCAGCCTTCAGCTCTCCCCCACTTTGCCATGGATGGCCCACCCCGCCCCATGCTGCCTGCCCCTGGGGAGGGGAGCCTGGTGCCGGCAGGTGTGTGGAGGTGGGTTCCTGCCTCTCGACGAGAAACGGGGCCTTTCTGAAGGCCTGGAACTTGAGAGCTCCATGGACTCAACGAGCCCTGAATGTGCTCCGTGTGGGGAAGATGCTTCCCTGCCTGGGTCTGGCCTTGACCTGCTGAGACTCTCGGGGCCCAGAAAGGCTGTTGTCTTCAGCTGGCTGGGGGCATGGCCCATCAAGCCTGCGTGGAGTGGGCCTCACGGGCGATGAGGCTTCAAGGCCGCTCTCCCCTGCCTTATGTGCGGGCGGGCAGGTGTCCTCTCTGAGACCCACGCCTGGAGGGGTTAGGGTGCTGGAGGGCTTGCCCCTGACCCAGCACAGATGCTGTGGGGTGCTGGGGCACCCCCATCCCAGCTGCTGCTGGCGGAAGGCAGGAGTGGGGTCCAGAGACTCAGCCACGGGAGCCCAGGCAGTGGGAGGGCCCCAGGGCTGGCCCCGCCCACACTTCTGTTTGGACGGAGGGGCAGGGAGGAGGCAGGATGGGCAGAGGGAGGGAAGTGTGCAGGTGGGCACCAGCCCTGTCCGCCCACCTCCCACACCCTGTGCCACGCCCACTGGCAGGGTTCTGAGGCCACAGGGCCTCTGCCCTCAGGGACACTGAGACCCACTTGGGTAGAGTCCTGGGAGGTACACAGTTGCCTCAAGGTTGTCGAGGACTAAGATGGTGCTGTGAGGTTGGAGGCTGTGCTGGAACCTCCAGCACAACTGAACAGCCCATCCAGTACTCCATCACCATCTTGGAGGTGATGGTTGTGCTGGAACCGACTCGTAGGGCTGTTTGAGGGTCAAGTGGGTGATGTTTGGGGAACACCCAGGACAGCCTGCTCCCCAGAGGCACTGTGGAGTTGCACTTGGAGAGGTGGCTCAGGGCCGGCCAGCCTGCCCACCACACCCGCCGCCAGCACCAGCGGCCTCTCCCCTGCTGCTCAGCTGCGTGTTTTCCTCCAGAAAGGGACTGTGGGCCCGTCCTGGTTCTGGTCAGAGGCCCCGTCTGGTGCTCAGGGGTCTCACACGCACCCCGCCAGCCCCAGTCCGGAGGGGATGCAGGCATCTCTGGGCACCTCCCAGGGCTGGGCCGTGTGTGCTGACGGCTCCAGCTGCCTCGTCTCGTGTGACTGTCCCGGTAGCGTGTCAATGTGCGTCTGTTCGCCAGTCAGGACACAGATTCCAGGACAGAGGCCCCCGGCCGTCAGGTCGGGGCACACGGCACAGTTGGTGCTGAGGCAGCTCCGAGCCACTGTGACCTGGGCTGTCGGCAGAAGTCCAGCCCTGGCCCTCAGCCTGGGGCCCCTCCCTGCAGGGGAGACTGCTGACCTGTGTGACTGGTGACCCTCGTTAGGGACCCAGATGTGCTGTGCGTGTCCCCTCAGGAGGTGGGCGTGTCCCCTCGGGAGGTGGGCAGCTGGAGGAAGCCGAGCCCATGGCTTTTCCCGTGGCGCGGTCGGGACCTTCTCAGTGGTCCGTGACTCTGCAGTCCCCGGATGGAATGGGGGTGCTCTGTGGGCTGGGGACCCTGACCGCCAGGCCGCCAGCTGCAGGAGCACCCCCTGCAGGAGGGAGGAAGGCGCAGGGGGCTGGGCGCTGGGGTGGTGCTGGTGCAGCTCCCCCGGGCAGCTCCCTCGAAGGTCAGCGTGTGGCCAGGGAAGGGCTGGGTGGGCCGAGGCACCAGTTAACTACTCCCTTTGGTGCACAGGGCAGTCGGCCCAAGATGGTGATGGAATACTGGACGGGCTGGTTTGACTCATGGGGCGGACCCCACTACATCCTGGACTCCTCAGGTGCGTGCTTGGCAGGACCCCGTGCAGCCTGTGCTGGCCTCCGATGCAGGACTGAGCCCCAGACAAGCCGCCGATGGTGTGAAGTGGCTGCTGTGCGGCGCTCTGGGCATCTGTGCACACAGGCAGCTCCTGAGAGGGTCCAGAGTCTTCTGTCTCCACAGGGGAAGGAGCGGTCAGACACCTCTCTGGGGCCTTTGTAATAGCTCTGGAGTATTGATGCATACTGGTCGCTGGCATCCAGCCGACATAGGACATATGTAAAGAGGAGATAAAAACCTGGAGTCCAGAGCAGAGGCTCCCGTGCGTGTAGCGCAGGCGTCCTCTGTCTGCTCTCTGAGTGCACGTGCGGGTGCGGGTGTGGGCGGGTGTGAGCGGGTGTGGGCGGGTGCAGGTGTGGGAAACATGGCACACTATTCTTGGTTGTGCTTTTCCCTGGTGGAAATCCATGGGGATTATCGCTGGGGATGGAACAGAACACTAGCCCTCCTCTACGGCGCAAAAGGGGAGTCCTCTTAGATGGCCACTCAGTGCTGGAGGCTGGGGGTACAAGGCGAACGTCAGACCGCGGCTCCTGCGAAGGAGGAATAGAGGAAATGCGCGCTCAGGTTGTGAAAGTTACGTAAGTCAAACACAGCCGCTTAGTGAGAGGGTCTCTGTAAGGCCTGTGCCGAGTGGTGGAAGTTCCAAAATGAGCCAGTGAAGTCTCCTGGCGACAGAGGAGCTAAACTCGTGGTTGGCGGTCGGAGACAGAGTCAGGATTAGTCCACCTGCTGGTGAGCTGAGGACGTCTGGGCGTTCAGTCCTCCAGGCGAGGGGGTGATCTCGGCCCCCTGTGTCCTTCCTGCCCGCAGTGCTGGCCACCATCAACCTCCAGTCACAGTCGGAGCTGCAGCTGCTCACCACCATCCTGCTGGGTGCACAGGTGCGTGCGCGCTGAGCCTGGGTCAATGTCAGGGGCTTCAGTGGGCAGGGGGACCACGGGGCTCAGCCTTCAGCTCTCCCCCACTTTGCCATGGATGGCCCACCCCGCCCCATGCTGCCTGCCCCTGGGGAGGGGAGCCTGGTGCCGGCAGGTGTGTGGAGGTGGGTTCCTGCCTCTCGACGAGAAACGGGGCCTTTCTGAAGGCCTGGAACTTGAGAGCTCCATGGACTCAACGAGCCCTGAATGTGCTCCGTGTGGGGAAGATGCTTCCCTGCCTGGGTCTGGCCTTGACCTGCTGAGACTCTCGGGGCCCAGAAAGGCTGTTGTCTTCAGCTGGCTGGGGGCATGGCCCATCAAGCCTGCGTGGAGTGGGCCTCACGGGCGATGAGGCTTCAAGGCCGCTCTCCCCTGCCTTATGTGCGGGCGGGCAGGTGTCCTCTCTGAGACCCACGCCTGGAGGGGTTAGGGTGCTGGAGGGCTTGCCCCTGACCCAGCACAGATGCTGTGGGGTGCTGGGGCACCCCCATCCCAGCTGCTGCTGGCGGAAGGCAGGAGTGGGGTCCAGAGACTCAGCCACGGGAGCCCAGGCAGTGGGAGGGCCCCAGGGCTGGCCCCGCCCACACTTCTGTTTGGACGGAGGGGCAGGGAGGAGGCAGGATGGGCAGAGGGAGGGAAGTGTGCAGGTGGGCACCAGCCCTGTCCGCCCACCTCCCACACCCTGTGCCACGCCCACTGGCAGGGTTCTGAGGCCACAGGGCCTCTGCCCTCAGGGACACTGAGACCCACTTGGGTAGAGTCCTGGGAGGTACACAGTTGCCTCAAGGTTGTCGAGGACTAAGATGGTGCTGTGAGGTTGGAGGCTGTGCTGGAACCTCCAGCACAACTGAACAGCCCATCCAGTACTCCATCACCATCTTGGAGGTGATGGTTGTGCTGGAACCGACTCGTAGGGCTGTTTGAGGGTCAAGTGGGTGATGTTTGGGGAACACCCAGGACAGCCTGCTCCCCAGAGGCACTGTGGAGTTGCACTTGGAGAGGTGGCTCAGGGCCGGCCAGCCTGCCCACCACACCCGCCGCCAGCACCAGCGGCCTCTCCCCTGCTGCTCAGCTGCGTGTTTTCCTCAAGAAAGGGACTGTGGGCCCGTCCTGGTTCTGGTCAGAGGCCCCGTCTGGTGCTCAGGGGTCTCACACGCACCCCGCCAGCCCCAGTCCGGAGGGGATGCAGGCATCTCTGGGCACCTCCCAGGGCTGGGCCGTGTGTGCTGACGGCTCCAGCTGCCTCGTCTCGTGTGACTGTCCCGGTAGCGTGTCAATGTGCGTCTGTTCGCCAGTTCAGGACACAGATTCCAGGACAGAGGCCCCCGGCCGTCAGGTCGGGGCACACGGCACAGTTGGTGCTGAGGCAGCTCCGAGCCACTGTGACCTGGGCTGTCGGCAGAAGTCCAGCCCTGGCCCTCAGCCTGGGGCCCCTCCCTGCAGGGGAGACTGCTGACCTGTGTGACTGGTGACCCTCGTTAGGGACCCAGATGTGCTGTGCGTGTCCCCTCAGGAGGTGGGCAGCTGGAGGAAGCCGAGCCCATGGCTTTTCCCGTGGCGCGGTCGGGACCTTCTCAGTGGTCCGTGACTCTGCAGTCCCCGGATGGAATGGGGGTGCTCTGTGGGCTGGGGACCCTGACCGCCAGGCCGCCAGCTGCAGGAGCACCCCCTGCAGGAGGGAGGAAGGCGCAGGGGGCTGGGCGCTGGGGTGGTGCTGGTGCAGCTCCCCCGGGCAGCTCCCTCGAAGGTCAGCGTGTGGCCAGGGAAGGGCTGGGTGGGCCGAGGCACCAGTTAACTACTCCCTTTGGTGCACAGGGCAGTCGGCCCAAGATGGTGATGGAATACTGGACGGGCTGGTTTGACTCATGGGGCGGACCCCACTACATCCTGGACTCCTCAGGTGCGTGCTTGGCAGGACCCCGTGCAGCCTGTGCTGGCCTCCGATGCAGGACTGAGCCCCAGACAAGCCGCCGATGGTGTGAAGTGGCTGCTGTGCGGCGCTCTGGGCATCTGTGCACACAGGCAGCTCCTGAGAGGGTCCAGAGTCTTCTGTCTCCACAGGGGAAGGAGCGGTCAGACACCTCTCTGGGGCCTTTGTAATAGCTCTGGAGTATTGATGCATACTGGTCGCTGGCATCCAGCCGACATAGGACATATGTAAAGAGGAGATAAAAACCTGGAGTCCAGAGCAGAG
>SJYC01088178.1:0-25584 GCA_006408675.1 Madoqua kirkii
GGCTTTGGAGGCGGGAGTGAACGCCCTCTAGGGCAGCGACCTCCTCTCCCGGGAGTAGCTCGGTCCGGACGCTGGGACTGCGGGCCGCCGTCCCGTGTTCGTGGGCCCTTGTGGGGCCAGGGGCCTCTCTGCAGGGCTCTCACCTCCGTCCCAGCTGAGCAGTCCCCTGTTTCGGGGCCCATGGCGTCGACCCCGCAGGACTGCCGGGCGAGTGGAGCACAGCGGGCCCGGGGGTTCTGTGCTTCAGGGTCTCCGTCCTTCATCCCGGCATCCGGCCGGGCTCTCTCTGAAGGCCCCACAGGGGAAGGGAGGGTGGCAGCGAGTCCACAGGAGTGCGCCTCGGAGGGTCACAGCGTGGGGAGAGGAGGCGGCCAGGAGCAGGTCTCAGAAGGTGCTCCTGAGGGCAGAGGGCGAGAGGGCAGCGTGAGGGGGCCGCTGGGAGCTGGGGTCCACGGGGCCCCCCAGACCCCCAAGGAGCGGGAACGTGCTCTGTCTGACCCAGTGCAGCCTGGTCATGGCCCAGGTGATCTGCCATGCTCGGGGTCACGACCCCCCGCGGTCTCCTGTGGTCGGGCTGTTGCCAGCGAGGCACAGAAGCTGCAGCCTGCGTTGGAGCCCCCCGCAGCACGCCTCCAGCTCTGCTGAGCTCACGGGAGGGCCCCGGAAGGGCCCGGCTCTGCGGGTTACTGGCACAATCCACTCAGCTTTTCTGAGTTTCGTTCCTGTGCCTCTAAAGCGTAGATGGAGCCTGTGAACTACTTCAGTACAGGATTTTAAAGGACCAAGTAAAAGCAGCAGCAGTTGGGCAGTGCCAGAGACTGTTTCTGGTGCCCCAACAACCCATTTTGCAGATGAAGAAAATGAGGGAAATGGGAGCCTGGGAGCTGGGCCAGGCTCTGGAGTCCAGGCTCCCACCTCAGCTGAGGAGACCATGCAGGCAGAGAGCCCGGGTGAGTCCACACAGCAGGGCCTCACACGGGGACAGGCTCGTGGCCAGAACGAGACGGGAGATGGGGAGCTGCCATAGGGCGGTGCTATAAGGTAAAGGCCTCCAAGCAGCAAGGGAGGGCCCAGGTGTGCGGGGACCCAGCTGTTGGGGACCCAGCTGTGCAGAGACCCAGCTGGGGGGGGCTCAGGTGTGCAGGGACCCAGCTGAGAGGGACCCAGCTGTGCAAGGACCCAGCTGGGGGACCCAGCTGTGTGAGGACCCAGCTGTGCAGAGACCCAGCTGGGGGGCCCAGGTGTGCAGGGAGGTTGCCACCTGCTGACTTGATCTCTGCCTCCTGCACTCCATGGGGCCTTTGCCATGACTGTCATGATTAAAGACCAGGAGGAAACGCCTTGGCAGATTACTGCACCCAGGCTTGGGAGGGGGCTGCTCAGGGCGTCACCGGCTCACATCCCCCTACCTGTGTCCGGGGCTCAGATCTCCACCGTGGGGTCAGTGAAGCCTTTCTTCCCCTCATTCACCAGCACCGGTTTCTCGGTCCGAGTGTGCCAGACCAGGATCTGTGTGTCCAGAGACACGAGACCACGTGGGGCCAGCCCCAAACTCGCCTCCCACCCTTGCCCCTCCCCTCCAGCCCTGTTCCAGCAAGACTTTCTCCATTGTTTTGTATTTCTATCTACCCCCTCATTCTTGCTCTTTGTACATGGGCTGCCTTCACAGTATCTATTGGAAACAGAAAATCTGCAGTTACAAGAGACAACGTGGTACCAAGTTTTCCTCTTACTTCTCATCCTCCCCTATGCTTTTTGATGGATCTTGAGGGAGACAATTCTGGGGCCTCCAGCTCAGCTGAGTGCCAGCCTGGTCCCCAACCAGAGAAGTCCAAACTGTAAGGAAGATGTATCTATGCATGTGTGTGCATGCCTGTGTGTGCATGTGTACCGGGCATATGCATATGTGCACATGTGCTACACTCGTGCTCGTGTGCGTGGGCATGTGTGCACATGCATGCATACACGTGTGCCCATGTGTCTGTGCCTGTCGGTGTGTGTGAACTGGCATATGTGTGTGAATGTGCATGTACACACGTGTGCCACATGTCTGTGCATGTGAACTGATGTGTGTGCATGTACACACATGTGCTCGTGTGTCTGTGCATGTTGGTGCAGGGCATATGCATATGTGCACATGTGCTACACTCGTGCTCGTGTGCGTGGGCATGTGTGCACATGCATGCATACACGTGTGCCCATGTGTCTGTGCCTGTCGGTGTGTGTGAACTGGCATATGTGTGTGAATGTGCATGTACACACGTGTGCCACATGTCTGTGCATGTGAACTGATGTGTGTGCATGTACACACATGTGCTCGTGTGTCTGTGCATGTTGGTGCGTGTGAACTGACGTGTGTGCATGTACACACATATGCCTGTGTGTGCATGTTGGTGCATGTGAACTGGCATGTGTGCGCACATGCATGCATACACGTGTGCCCGTGTGTCCGTGCATATTGGTGCATGTGAACTGGCATATGCATGTGTGTGTGCATGTATACATGTGTGTGCACATGTCTGCATGTCAGTGCATGTGAACTGGCATATGCATGTGTGCATGTATACATGTGTGCCTGCATGTCTGTGCATGCCGGTATGTGTGAACTAGCATGTGTGTGTGTGTGTGCATGTATACACATGTGCCTGTGTGTGCACACATGTAAGTGTGTCTGGCATGGAAGTGTGGAGCCCAGCTGATGCGTGGTGAGGGAGGGATTCATTCCTAGGCTCTGTCTGCCTGGGGGCCCCTCCTCGTTCCCCTGCCCACCTTTAGTGTGGCTGCCTGGAGGGCCAAAGACCACCCACTCGGGAGGGAGGCTGGTTGTCCATTGGCTGTGCAGGCTCCTGATTAGCAGGGGCCCTCGTGGGCAGGGGCAGGCCTGCACCGCGCTGCGAGCTCGGCAGGGGCCCACCTTGGTGCAGTTGGCCGCCTTGGGCTCCAGGTCGCTGAGGGTGACGAGCTCGCGCAGCAGGCTGCTCTCCTGGTAGCCGCCCTTCACGCCACGCAGCTTGAAGTAGGCCTGGCTCCGCTGCAGGATCAGCCGCAGGTTGACTGCAAATCCCGCCATGTCTATGGCAAACGGCCGGTGGGGGTCGAAAACCGTCTTCCAGCCAACGACCTTCCCTGCCCCGTTGACCCTCGGGGCCTCGTACCGAAGGCCACCGACGAAGGCAACGGGCCACACAGACACTCTCCTGGTGCTGCGCATCTAGAGGGGAGAAGAGTCAGGACACCTGGGCCGCCCAGGGCAGGCGTCCGCGGAGGACTGGCCAGGGCTGTGGAAGGCCACCCTGCAGGCAGCCGGTGCTTCCCTTGTCATGTGACCTGTGCTTTGTCCTTTGCTGCAAAAGCTCTGTCTCCCGATTTAGAGTCTGAAATGACTCCCTCCCCTCCCCCACGGTCCTGACTCCCAAACTCAGGGGTGGGAGTTGAGGGGACACAAGGTGGACGGGGAACCCTCCTCCCCTCCCCCACTGGAAGCCCTCTGCCAGGGCTGCAGTGGGTTGGTCGGTCTGGGAGCCTCACGCAGGCCTCCTCCCCCTTTGCCAGGCTCCCCGCCCTCCCTGGTCTGCGTGCATCCGCGGCCCGCACCTCCTCGAAGAGTTCCAGGCTGTAGGTGTTGTCGTCATCCGCGAAGTACACGACGCCAGGCTGGCTGGAGTTGCGCGGGAAGGTCTCCCGCAGCCAGCGCAGCGCCAGGTTGCGCTGCATGGTGCCCCGAGGGATGCGCGGGTCACGCGCGTCCCCCCGCAGCTTGTAGTTGCGTGGCGTCTCCACGTGCAGGTGCGTGTAGTTGAGGCCAGTGTCACGCAGCAGGCGTGCTGTCAGGGGGGTTCGGCGCGGCGCATCCTCCACTACCAGCCAGTGCAGGTTGGGCACGTGCAGCAGTGTGTTGGCCAAGCGAGTGAGCTCTGCCTCTGCACCGGGCGGCTATAGGTGGGCGTCACCACGTGGATGGTGGGCAGCGTGTCAGACCAGGGCGGGGGCCGCGTGTACACATACTCGGTGCGCACCACCTCCACGATGTCCCGGTCAGACATGCAGTACTCCCTGGGGTCCGTGCCAGGGGCTGCCTCGCGCCGGGGGTCACCACTGTCATCTGCAGATCAGAGGAGGGGGTGTGGTACTGGGGGGTGTGGGGACACTGGGCACAGGTGCTGGGTACAGGGGTACTGGGCACAGGGGTACTGAGCACAGGGTACTGGGCGCAGGTGCTGGGTACAGGGGTACTGGGTATAGATGCTGGGTACAGGGGTACTGGGAGTACAGGTACTGGGTACAGCAGTACTGGGTACAGGTGCTGCCCCCCCCCCCTCTCCTCTGCTCCTCCTGTGGGAGAGGCCCAGCATGCCTGTCTGGGGTCCTGGGGCTGCCGCTGATGTCAAGGCTGGCTGCCTGACACCCTTGCCCTGGGTCCTCCTCTTTCTGACCCCTACGCCTGGCTTTCAACAGCTCTGAGCTGTTTAAGGGCAGCTGGCCAAGCTGCGGCGTCATGCCCTGGGCTCCTGGTGCTGGACTTTGTGGGATGGAGCGCCCACTGTGCTGCCCGCACCCTCCCCTATCCCAGAGCTGGCAGAGGAGCCCAGGCACCAGCGCTCATGCCCGGGGCAACCTTGGTGCTTCGGTGCCTCATGCCCTGTGGCCCTGGAGTCCAGGAGCACCTTGCCTGGTTCCAGATAGACTGGACAGGATCAGAGCCTCCCTCTCAGGCCATTGCCTCCATCCTCCCCTCCCAGTCCCCCTCCTGCTCCCCCGGGGGGAAGGGACCCACAGGGGCTGCCCCAAAGGCGCTCTGGGGCCTGACCCAGAATCTAGCTCCCGAACCTCGCTGCAGAGGGCAGGGCTCCACCACAGCACTCTGTCCCAGGGGGCTGCCCCTGGTGGGCAAGATGCTTATGGATCCTGAGTCCGTCCCTTCTGACCGTCAGTGTCCCATGTTGGGCCAAAGGGCGGGGTGGAGACCCGCCTTGGCTCCCCCGGGCCTGTGTGTCTCCTCACATGTACGTTCCCCTCATGCACTCACAGCCCCTGGGGCCTTGCCTGTGCCCCTGCCCAGCCGTGCACCCAGGAGAGGTGTGTGTGGAGCCGGGTGGAGGCCCGCCTCTGTGACAGGCAGGCACGGGAGTTCCTTGATGTGCCCTGCTCCCGCCAGGGCGGCTCTGAGGGCCAGGCTTCCTCCAGAATCTGCATCCCCGTGGGGAGCCAGCAGCCCCTCATGGGGGGACCAGCCCACCACCCCTCCAATTCTGAAAGTGCCCCCCCAACTGAGGCCTGTCTGGCCGTATGAAGGACTCGGGGCGCTTGCTGCTCTGGGGCGTCTCAGCAGGAGGTGGGACGGTTGGAGGCCAGACCTCGGGGTCCGAGCTCCGAGGCTCAGACCCTGGCCAGCTCTGTACCCCCGCACGACCGGGGGCCTGGCCTCTGGTCACCGCTGGCAGCTGCGAAGGGGAGCTGATAACTGTGTCTCCTTTATCTAGGTTCCATGTGGGTTCAGGAGCTCGGAACACAGCCTGGGCTCACAACATCCCCCCTGTGCAGAGAGGGATGGTAAGATGCCCTGTTCCTCGAGGCTTCTTGCAACTATGGAAAGGGCAGCAGGAGCAACCCCCTGCGGGGGGTGAAGGGGGTCCCGGCAGGCTGGGCTTCCCGCGGCGCTCGTTAGCACACGGGTGCTGATGTGGCCGCTGGCCTGGGGCTGGGCACTGGGCCCCGAGGTGACATACACGTCCTTGGCTCTTGGAGAGTTCCCACAGGCTAATGACCTCCACTGGGGACACACAGCCCAGGTGGGAGCCTGCCCCTGGGCTGTAGGTGCAGGGTGGGGAGACCGGCACAGGCAACCAAGGGTACTTTCTGCAGGAGTTTAAGGTCAAAATGGGAAAAGAAAGCAAGCTTGCAGAGAGCAGCTGCAGACCAGGACATAAATAAGGGTTAGTGTATCCTGCTGTGAGCAGTTTGGAACCCGAGTCCTGTGCAAAACCGGCAGGCGGCTCTGAGCTGGAGACGCGCTAGGCCAGGGACGCCGCCTCCGAGTCCTCAGGGCCCATCTCCCCTGCTGCGGCCCGTGTCACCCGTCACAGCTGCCCTGGGGCCAGGGCGCCGAGTCCCGTCTCTAGGCGTGACCAGCCATGCTGCGCGCAGCAGCCTGGCATCCCTGAGCCCAAAGCGCTGCTGAGAACGGAAGCACGTGGTGTTACATCCCATGTGACAGATCTCGTGAGGTACTGCGGTGACGACTCTGCAAGGACAAGCAGCGGGGCTCCCTGGCGGCCCGGGGTTAGGACTTGGCACTCTCACTGCCACGGGCTGGGTTCAGTCCCTGCTCAGGGAACTAAGATCCCACGAGCCACTCAGCTCAGCCAAAAAAAAGATAAGCACCAAGGAGCGAGGGGAGGAAACGCCAGGAGAGCTCCAGGCGTCTGACAGGGTGGGTGCTGAGCCGGGCTCGGCCTAGTCCTCCTGGAGGAAGCTTCAGGCCCCTGAAGGGATGAACAGCCTGACACGTCACGGTGTGGGCCGCCACCCCAGACTGGGGCTCTCGGCCCTGTCTGCTCTGGGGACTGGGGGCTGCATCAGGGCTTCCCGACCAGGAAAAGAAGACACTCACCTTGAAAGGCTTTCAGTAACACAGGCTGGGAATCCCGCCCCCTAACCCCAAGCCCTCCCACGGTGCACACCCCCACCCCTGAGCCCTCCTGTGCTGCACCCCCCCGCCAGCCCGCCCGTGCTGCATGTCCTGGGTGTGGGCGCCCGCGAGGCTCTGAGCCTGTGTGCGTGGCACCATCTGAGCCCCAGGTCAGCCCCAGGTCAGCCCCTCGGGTGCAGTCGTCAGCCAAGTCGGCCCTGGCTCCCCACTGGCCGAGCAGGGGAGAGTCAGCCCTCCAGGCTGCGGTCACCCCGTCAGGAGGCTCAGGCCTGCAGGCTGCGGTCTCCAGGTCTGCGACACCTGGCAGGGTGGGACTCACCCTTGCGCGTGGCAAGCAGGGGCGCGACGGTGCTCTGGTGCCACACAGTGACCAGCAGCGTCCAGGGGAGCACGATGAGCACGACGGCGAGGACGTCCCGTCGCTTCGGCATCTCCAAGGCTGGCTGGGCCCACAGCTCCTCGTGAGCTGGGCGGCGGCCGCGGGGGGAGGAAAGCACACGAGTGGGCCGGGCGGTCTGGGCACGGGGCCGCGGGAGCCGCACGCCAGCCCGCAGGCCTGACCGCTCAACCCACCCATTGCCGACGCAGCTCTGCGGAGTCCAGCCCGACCGGAGTCTGGGAAGGGTGCTGTCGTGGCGGGTCAGGAGCCCTGCGGGGTGGGCACCTGCAAGAGGGGACAGAGAGGCTGGCCAGAGGCCTGAGGGGCCACCCTGCGGGGCCGAGTACAGGCGGTGCCCCCTCAGTCCAGACACCGCTGCCTGGGTTCCCCTGGCTTACCCCCGGGCCTGTTTGCTCCTTTATGAAGAGGGCACCCAGTTTCCAAGGCTTTAACGCCCGTGGGCCTCGCAGCCTGCTGCTGGGCGGACGCAGCGAGCACTCAGGCTGAGGTCGTGGCTGTGACGGCCACAGCCGTGTGCTCAGACCTCGTTTTACAGCCTGGATGAAGGCATCTGCGCTGAGTCCTCAGAGGACCAGCCAGTGGCATTTGGAGGTGGACTCTGGGAGGGTGCATCCTCAGCAATCCTGGGCGGGACAGCAATCCTGGGCAGCCCAGGCTGGAGCCAGGGCCAGGGGCCAGCCGAGGGGGTCGCGTGCCGACAGCTCCCCTCCGGGCCAGCTGAGCTCGTGACGAGGGACCGGCACCCTCCCTCCGGCTGCCTGGGAGCTCTCACCCCCCACCCTGCCCCCACTTCTGTGCTGAGAGCCCTGCCAGACGCCTCTGGGTCCACAGGGCTGGCCTGGCGGGAGGACAGCCACGGGTGGCCCGCCTGTCCCCGCGCGTGGGCCCCCAGGTGCCCAGCCGGCCGCAGGCAGGCAGACGTCCGTCTCTCCTGGCTGAGAGCCAGGCTGAGCAGGACTCCTGGAGGCGCTGAGTCCCTCCTCCCCGCCCGGTCCTCTGGCCTGCAGCCCTCCCGGGGGGCGGGTGCGCCCCAGCGGCTGCCCCGGCCCGACTGCATAGCCTGCCTGGAGGCCCTGGGGTCAGACGATGTGGGCTCAGGGCAGGTTCCTGGACCCCGAGCTGCCTCCAGGCTCCCGGCCGTGGCCCTGCGGGAGGAGCCCAGAGGCCACGCTGTCTGCCTGTCTGGGTGTTGGGCCGCCTCTCCAGCGAGCCCCCGCTGTGCTGAGCCCCCGGGTAGGACGCCAAGCGCCAGGTGGGACCCTGGTGTGGTTGGCTGCCGCCGGCGCACAGGGAGGCGTCCTTGGCTTGTGGGGTCCCCCGGGGCATCTGGCTGTGGGGGCCGGCCTGGCCTGGGCACCTGGGGAACACTCACTGCTCCCTGAGTCCTCCCGCATTCCCTTCCTCCCGATGCTCCTGAGGCCACAGGGGATGGCTCGTGCTGGGGCCAGGCCTGAACCCAGACAAGAGCAGGGGAAGGGGCGTCAGGCCCCAGAACCCCCTGGGGGGCAGCCCCCTGCCGGTCCTGACCCCTGGGGAGTGGAAGGGGACAGAGGCGACGGCCTGAGGGGGACGCACTCATCCTGTCCAGTCTGTCTGGTCAAAACATCCATGGTGGGAAGGAGGAAGAAGCAGGGGATCTCTAAAAATAAACTCAGCCATAAACCCAGTTGTGCGTTGATTACTTTGCAAGCCACTACGGCTTGAAAACCCCATAACTTTAATGGAGGCCATTATAAGCACAGCGGTGAAGTCGTGATGCTAATTACCAGGCAGTTATGAAGTGAAGCGGGGAGCCCCCAGCCTCCGAGGGAGCCAGCTGGCCAGCAGGGGTCTGTGGGGGGCAGGCTTGAGGCTGGGTGGCTGGGAGCGGGGATCCGGGGCCCTGGGGCAGGCGGAGCACCCCAGACGCAGAGGCCTGAGTCTGAGAAGGGACTGCAAGGATGGCCGGGGCCATGGCCCGGGAAGGCTGGTGGGCAGCCGGCCTGGGGTCCAGCCTCGAGCAGGCTGCCCAGAAGAGGCTGGGCGAGCTTGGCTCCGAGGCTTACGGCCGCCTGCCTGCTGAGACTGCAGGGATTCCAGCAGAAAGCTTGCCCACGCCCCACACCTGGGGAGGAGCTGGTTTTGTCCCACTGGTGGTGGGCAGGCCCTGCTGGATTCAGGGGCCGTGCAGTGGCAGCGGCGGGTTGGGGGTGGGACGGGTGGCTGGCCATCAGCGCCAGGCCTGCAGGGAGGGAGGCTCCACTCAGCTCTGTCCTGCCACTCAGGGAGGTCACTGCCAGCTGGCGCGTGCACATGTGTGTATCTGCATGTGCATGTGTGTGTCTGCACGTGCACAGTGTGTCCGCATGTATGTGCACGTGTATGTGTGTGCACGTGCTGCAGTGCACATGTGTGTGCATGTGCACGTGTGTCTGCATGTGTGCACACGTGTATGTGTGCATGTGCTGCAGTGCACATGTGTGTGCAGGTGTGTGTCTACGTGTGCTGCAGTGCACATGTGTGCACACAGGTGCACATGTGTGTCCCCGTGTGCTGTGTACATATGTGTATGTGTCTGTGTGTGCACGTGTGCATGTGCGCACGTGTGTGCGCATGCTGCAGTGCACATGTGTGTGCAGATGCATGCGTGTCTGCGTGTGCATGTGTATACATGTATGCGTGTGCATGTGTGTGCACACACGTGTGTGTGTGGTGGAGGTCAGTTACACACAGATCTACCCCCCAAGCCCTCGAGCAGGGCAAGGGCCATGGTGCCCGTAGGCCTGGGGTCGTGGCTGGCAGGCGGGTCGCAGGACGCCACGAGGAGAACCCCCGGAGGTATTGTGTACCAGCTGCACGCACCCTGCCCAGCACCCAGCCGCGGTCCTTTCCCCGATCGAGCACTTGTCGCCAGCCAGCGCAGCTCTGCCTGCGAGGCCAAGGACGTCCTGGGAGCTCATGACTGGCAGGAAGTCGCCCCCCTGGGGCACAGCGCCCCCAGCCCCAGCACTGACTTCCCCGAAGTGGTTTGCGACCAGGGGACACTCAGTGAGTGACTGGCACTGCGGCCTTCAGCGTTCGTATGGTGTTTCCCACTGGTCTTCACCTCTCTTGGAGAACATTTTCCCTGACTCGCCTCATGGAACCTTTAGAGAGCATTCAACGTAATTCTCATACAAACTAGGGCTTTCTTCCTTTCCAGCTTGTTTCTTTTTTTCTGCCACATTCTGTGATGATAAGGGGCGTCCCTGGTGGCTCAGCGGTAAAAAATCTGTCTACAGTGCAGGAGATGCAGGAGACCTGGGTTCAATCCCTGGGTTGGGAAGATCCTCTGGAGGAGAGCGTGGCACCCCACCCCAGTCTTCTTGCCTGGAGAATCCCCGTGGACAGAGGAGCCTGGCGGGCCGCAGCCCGTGGGGTTGCAGATCGGGCAGGACTGAGTGTGCACAGAGATGACCAGGGCTGTTGCGGACAGATGAGGAGCCATCTTACAGACTCCAGGGAGGCGGCAGCTCCCTGGCCCCAGAGGGCCCCCGCCTCCTGCACCGCGCAGACAGGCCAGGGTGTCGGTCCTGAGTGGGTGGAGGTGACCCTGCTGAGCCGTGAGAGCAGCCCCCCCTGTCCCTGGGAGCCAGCGCCCCGGGGCTGGGCTGGGGAAGCTGAGCGGAGGTCAGCAGAGATCAGCGGGCAGGACGCTGGGAGGGGCTGGCTTGCCCCCAGCCTCAGATGTTCCCTGAGACCTAACAGGACCCCCAGGAGCCCTAACGGGCCTCAGCATCGACCCTGCAGCCCCTGCACAGCACAAGCTCGAGGCCACAGCCAACTGTCTCCCGCCCTGAGGGTCAGCATGCCCCAGCTGGCCCCAGGCCTCACTCCCAGCCTCCCCGCCCCCCTGGCTCTGTGGGGAGTGGGCAGCACAGGGCAGCCGCTGACCCCTGGCTCTGCCCTCACCGCCGGAGCGGGTGGAAGAGGGGGCCTTCCACCCCAGGAGGGCTCAGACAGCCCCTGGGGCTGCAACCCTGCCCTGGCCGGCTGGGTTCCTTCTCTGCAAGCCACAGCGGCCTCTGAGGCAGGCAGGGCAGTCTGGGCCCCATTTCACAGGCTAGGAAACTGAGGCCTGGAGGGCCCAGGTCAGAGTCTTAGAGCGCTCACACCTGCTCCACGCATACTGCTCCTGCCGGCAGGCCTGGGGCACCGAGGACCCGGCTCAGCTAGGAGGGGCTCTCCACTGGCCCTCACGGTGGGGGCTGGAGGGACCCCGTGCCTGGTGCCATCTTCCCCCGCTTTGGCTGAGACCCCAGCCCCGGCCGGGGTGGAAGGACACCCACTCGGCACAGGCTGCGCTGACAGCTTCAGGTTCCCTCCACCCAGGAGCCAGGAAACCACCGTCCATTGGCCGTGCTTGAAGTGGCTCCTTGGTTTCTCTCCTGGTTTTTCAGAAATGGCCTTGGGGTCGGGTTTGGATTCTGACTCAGGAGAGAATGGAGACAGGGTCCAGTGTGTCTGGTCCCCTGCGCTGCAGGAGTCTGAACAGCACAAACCAGTGGCACCAGCGGCCTGACCGACGTCCCCATCTCCAGGAAGAGGGTTGTCCACGCACCCATGGCCCCTTGTGGGAGGGCGTCTCCTGGGGTGTTCCTGGGTGCCCTGGGCTGGGCCCGCAGCACATGCGTGACCTGCAGCGTGGCTCCAGGTGGGGACACAGACCAGAGGGAGAGTGGGCCCCCCGACACTGGCCGCCCACGCGAGCGCCCCCGTGGGAGCCGCTGCAGGAGGGCCTCGGGCAGCTGTCCCATCCGCGAGGCCGGCCACGGCCCTGCTCGGGGTCTGAGTGTCCCCGCTGGCCTCCTTGCAGGAAGCCTGGGCACCAGCTGGGCACCGCGCCTCACCTCAGTGCCATCCGATTGTGGTGCAGCCCCACAGCGGCCGAAGCACCAGCTCCCTGCCCCCGGACGCAGGCTGTAGTTTCACTTGGGAGGTGGGGGCGCTAGGCCCATTCTGCGAGCTCCTCGGAGCCAGCCCCCCCACAGGTGACGTCACTCACGTGTGCACGTGAGCTCACAGCCAGGAGCTGAGTGGGTTCCTGGGCACACGCGTGGCGCAGAGGCCTCCAAAGAATGTGCCTCAGGAGAGGCTGTGTGGACACAGCGGCCGGTGACCCTGGCCGTGGGACACATCCCTGCCTGAGTCCAGCGAGGCCACAACGAACACCCTGGAACGAGCAGCCCTCGGCGTCCGGCTCGCTGCACTGCCTCAGGCCCTGGAGGCTGGGGCAGCTCAGGACATGCTGTCTCAGAGCGTGGGGCCCCCGGGCACTGGCCTGGGTGGGCGGGGGCAGGAGTCAGGGCTCTGATCTGGAACAGAGGGCAGGGGCTGGGGGCTGGGGGCCGGTGGCTGGGCGTCTGAGGCCCCGCTGGCCCAGTTCAGCGGGCGGAGCCTGCAGGCCGTGGGCGAGGCTGCACTCAGCCGCGCTGGGGCGTCTGTCCCCACCGCCCTGTCCCGCCCTGTCCAGCTTCTCTCTGCCTGTTTCCCTTGGAGCTGGTGGCCTGCGGTTTGGGGTGGGGGGTGGGGGTCCTCTCAGCTTCCCTGCGGTTTCCAGGGGAGGCCACCTGGTGCTCTGAGCCCTTGGCCTGACCCCTGAAGCTTGCCGGGCCCCACGCACTCTGTGGCCAGCACGCACGCTGCGTGAACCCACTGTCTTGCTGGCTCCATGTCCGTCTGCACCCCCCGGGCCAGGGGCTCCTCCTGACCCCTCCCGGCCCCGCACACCTCCGGGGCTGCACCGTGTCTCTGGCACCGAGTCTCCTCGGAAACGCTCATCGGGCACTTTGGGATCCGCTGAGGGGTCTGTTGAAACCCCCGGCACAGGGCCCGGCCCGCAGAGAGCACCACAAAGGCTGCAAGACGTGGAGTATCACAGCGGGGACGGCAGCAGCCCGCTCGTGACTCTAGCTGAGCGCCCGTGTCCAGCAGAGATGGGACGCGGGGTCCCTGGCTCCTCTGGGCCCAGCCGGCCTCAGCCGGCTCTCACAGCGGTTCCTCCCTCCCCGGACGAGGCTGTGCCTGCAGGCGGCGCCCGTGGTGTGAGCTCCAGGGAGGGCAGGGGTGCCCTGTCTCCCTCCCTTTCCAGGGCAGGTGAGCCGAGGCTCCTCCTTCGGGCTCAGGACTGAGTTCGGAGGTGGGGGGTTGATGCAGGGCCGCCTGCTTCCTGCTGGACTCCTGAGACTGCTCTCATGGCCTCTGCCACCCATCTCTCCTGCCGCCCTCTTCCCTCCCCTGAGGTCAGCCGACCCCGCGCCCGGAGAGATACTCGGAGAAGTTCTGTAGAAGGTGCGGCGCCGAGTAGGCAGTGACAGCACCTCAGTCTCAGCCCAGACCCCACCCCGGGGGGGTGATGGACCCAGAGTCCCAGTCTCAGCCCAGACCCCACCCCGGGGGGTGATGGATGCAGAGCCCCAGTCTCAGCCCAGACCCCACCCCGGGGGGTGATGGATGCAGAGCCCCAGTCTCAGCCCAGGCCCCACCCCGGGGGGTGATGGATGCAGAGCCCCAGTCTCAGCCCAGGCCCCACCCCGGGGGGTGATGGACCCAGAGTCCCAGTCTCAGCCCAGGCCCCACCCTGGGGGGCTAGGGACCCAGGGTCCCCAGTTTCAGCCCCAGGTCTCACCCCAGGGGATGGGTCATGGACCCAGAGTCCCAGTCTCAGCCCAGACCCCACCCTGCGGGGGTGAGGGACCCAGGGTCCCAATCTCAGCTGGAGATGGTGGTCTAGACAGGCTGAGCCTCATGAGGGGCGTGCACAGGGCTGCCCCACGCATGGGGCTCCGGGGCCAATGGCCCCACCCCGGGCTCTGAGAGGGGCCAGCTCCTCATCTGGGGTCCTGGGTCCTGGCGGGGCTGCCCCTTCACCAGCCCCACCTGTAGCCTCGGCCGGCCGTGCTCTTGCCTCTCTGTCTCCCGGGGGGCTGTCGAGCACGCTGGCCCTGCCGTCGGACTGGACTGTCAGGGAAGGCAGGGCTCCAGGTGCCTGGTTCTCAGAGCACAGAGGCATCTGCAGCCCTGGGCAGGAAGGGCAGTGGGGAGATGCCACCGTGGACCACCTCCACCCCACGGTCTGGCAGCAAACGGCCTGCCCGTCTGAGGACCAGGCTGGCAAGATGCTCCAAGTGGAGTGACCAGCCCAGCGGGGACCAGTGCTAATGCTGCTCTCACGTGGAGACCTGGAGAACGCTGGGCTCAGGGAGGCACGGCACAGCAGGACCAAGCCCCTGACCCGCTCACAGAGGCACAAGGTGGGCGGACTCGGGCAGAGCAGAGGCTGGGGGCCCGGGCTTGGGCAGGGGCTGGGGAAGCACACAGCTTCCAGCGTGCAGAATGGGGAGTCCTGGAGCTGGACAGGCGCCCAGCAAGGATGTCCTGGGCTCCCTGAGCACTTAAGAGCCGTTAAGGTGGTGCATCCTAACTGTGCATTCTATGGATTTTGCCACAGAAAAGAACCTGCCGCCCAACAGCTGTGCCTGGATGAGTCAGCAGTGGCACACTGGGGACGGGGCCAGCGCGGGGACGCAGCCTGGGGTTCCAGGTAAGGCTCTAGGAGTGCGCAGGACACGGCGAGAGGCCGGCGTGCACACACACACGTGCAAGCACACACTTGCACACAGTGCAGGCGGCTGGCTTTCCAGCCAGGGCTGTGGGGAGGGCTGGAGGCGTGGATGCTGGCTCCCAGAGGGAAGTTTACAGGAGCCAGAGAAAGCCCATGTCCGCACAGGGTGAGTCAGGCGAGCAACACTTTACTTCACCTCAGAGGCTCAGAGGAGGAAAGAGAACAGATCGACCTGCTCAACATGGAGGCCCAGGGGCAGAGGGTCTGCACACACCGTGTGGTCAGAGTGTGCGCACACTGTGTGGTCAGACTGTCTGTGCACACCAGGTGGTCAGACTGTGTGCACACACACCACGTGGTCAGATTGTCTGCACACACCGTGTGCTCAGAGTGGGTGTGCACGCCACGCAGGTGCTGATTCACTGGTCTAATTAAAGTTTCCTGTGTATTTTCAATGCGCTGCCTGTGGCCCAAACCAGCTGACCTTCCCTGGGGCCCTGGCAGGACACTGTAGGTGCGTCCTCCTGCCAGCTGTCGGGGGAGGACAGTGGAGGCTTGGTGGCTGGTGGGGGTGGGGAGCCCGGTCCCATGGTGGGCCTCTCGCCCCCTGCCTGGGGGCCTGAGACAGGGAGGGCAGATTTAGACTCGAGCCACAGTCCAGGGCCAGGCACCAAGGTGCTGTGTGACCCAAAACAGAAGCAGAACCTCTGTGGGCAGCTTCCTGATCTGCAGAAGGAAGGGCGCACCCTCAGATGCAGAACCCTACCTCTGGGCAGATGGTCTCCAAGCCACCGCCCGCTCCCAGGCTTGCACGCTCTGCCACTGGCCCCTCTCAGCAGGTGGGCGCCCCACCCTGCTCCTGCGGAGTACCCTACCCTGCTCCTGGGGAGTCGATCAGGGGAGCTGGCCGATGGCAGCACTGTGGTTGGGGCTGGACACGGGCACACACCTCACGCTGCTGTCATTTTAGATGAGGAGACGAGGCCCTGGGGCTGAGTGCGCAGCGAGTGGCCGGCACAGCTGAGCCTGGAAGCAGACAGCAGCTGGCCGCTGGGGCTGCCCGGCCAGGGGCGCCTCTCCCTCAGGACCAGGGCTAGGAGCCAGGCAGAGCCCTCCCGGCCCCGGCCGCCCCTGCCTGCCCAGACACCCAGGAGGCCGGAATGCACGGGGCTAAGCAGGGCCCTTTGGGGGCAGGAGGAGGAACAGTGCTCACTCGCAAACAGGACCCGAGATGGTGCCGGGCTTACCGTCTGGCTGCGGCCCCACCACAGGGAGGAGCCGGGCTCAGGGCGGTGGGCGACAGAAGCAAGGCCACACCTGGGCCCCTCCGCGCTAGGCACACTGCGTGTTGTCCAAATGTCGGGATGCGGAACATTAACTGAATGAATAACTTTAAAAATCGCTGGGAGTTCCCTGGTGATCCAGTGGGAAGACGCACACTCCGAGTGCAGGGCCCAGGTTCCACCCCTGGTCAGGGAACTGAACTAAGAGTCTGCACAACGCAACCAAAGAGCTGGCATGCCGCAACTAAGGCCTGGAGCAGCCAAACTGAAGAAAAGGAGGCAAAAATGCCTGCTGAGCCAAGCACCCACTGCTCCTGCTCCAAGTGAGTAGCGCGATTCATGAGTCTCCTTCCCACCTCACACGCGTCCTGCCACCCTCCCGCTCAGAGACGAGACACGCGGGGCACAGGGGTGGGGGCGGCCCCGGGCACACAGCGTGGGCGCACAGTGTGCGCGCCCCACAGTCCCCGCTCTCTGCGCCTGCAGGCGCAGTGCCGAGTCTGGGGCAGCGCTTGCCAGGGGCACTCAGGGACGTGGGCTCATCCTGGACACATCTGTGCCATCCTGTGGGCTGGCCACAGCCCCGTGCGCGCCTGAGCTCGCAGAAAGTGCTGGCATGACTGGGGGATGCCCACCAGGGGAGGGGGAGTTGTGCCATGTCCAGCCAGGCTCTGAGGCTCGGGCACTGGGCAAGTGAGCAGACCAACACTCACCACTCCCCAGGGAAGGAAGCGAGATGGGGCAGGGGGAGGAGGAGGCAATGGCATCCACTCAGCCGCTCAGCCATGTGCGGGGTCTGCGAGGACCTCAGGCTGGGTCCCTTTTGACACCTTCCCTCTGACTCCCATGGCCCCACCCCCTCCCGCTCCTTCATGAACAATGACCAGGGCCCCCATCTGCGGCTGCGTCTCTGGCTGCGGGGCAGGAGACCCCCCGCTCAGGGCTCTGATCAGGGAAGACATCCCCAGTCCAGCCAGCTCTTGGAGGTCCACCTTGAGACTCCCTGCCATTGAGCTTCTGGGTGGCAAAGCCCTAACCCTGCCAGGCACTTGGCGGGGAGGCCACGGCCCTGCTGTCAGCTGCTGCGCTTGGGGAGCACAGATTCATTTTAATATTGGCTGCAGCTAAACCTCATTAGGAAAGTAAATTTGCTGTAGCTGCAAAAAAAAAAAAACCAAAAAAAAAAACCAAAAAAAACGGCAACCCACACAGTCCTTCCTTCCAAAGCTAAACTAAACAGAAAACCTGATCTGCCTGGGGCCTGCTCGCCACCTCACCTCCCTGGGACTGTCCAGGGCCCGGGACACAGTAGGAGCTCAGTGAGTGAGTGTGGAGCAGGGTGAGGGTTGGGGAGTGGCCCCTGCCCACCTGGCCAGCTGGCAGCACCCACACCAACGGGCCACCAGCCTGGGGTTCCTGCCGGTTGCATGGATTTGGGAGGACATGGCCGAGAAGTGCAGTGACCGCACCAGCCGCTGCCTCCACACGGACACCGTGCTGCTGCCATTCGGCAGGGGGCACCGAGCGTGTCTCCCCCAGCGGCACGGCAGGAGCAGGGCCCAGGCCCCGGGCCTGGACGGAGAGCCAGCAGCAAGGCCAGTGAGGCGGCCCCAGGGTGGGAGAAAGGCTACTCCTTTCAGAGGCTTCCGGATGCCAGGGGCTCCTGGGGAGGGAACAGATGCAGACACGGCGGTGACGCCTCTCGAGCGCTTCACCTACAGACGGCCTGGCCGGAGAGGCTCCTGGGTCTACAGGCCTTCAGGAATCAGGGCCGAGAGGCCTCTGCTTTCCCCGAAGCCCTCCCAGCTGATCACAGAGACGGAGGCAGCCTCGGCCTGGCCAGCCCGTGCCCTGCACGGCACCACCTCCATGTGCCCACCTCACGCTCAGCAGGCCCCGCAGAGGACTTCTGGCCTGCAGGCCTGGGCTGCGGGCAGGCTTCCCTCCGTCTCCTCAGAAGGCGTGGGGGTGGGCACACGCAGGAGGGTCCCTTCTGCCCGGGGCTCCCTTGAACCCCGTGCTCCCCCACATTCCTCGAGGGGCCGGCCGCCTGCCCTGGCCGCTGGCTGCCCACACAGGCGGGCACCCTGGAAGGGGGCCGAGGCGGCCCCCGCTCTGCTGGCCCTGGCGCCCACGCTTCTGTGTCTTTGTTTGCTTTCTCTCGCAGCTGCTCCGCCTGCCTCGACTCTCAGATTCTCTCTTCCCAAGCCCGGCCTCTCCTCCCGTCCAGCTCTCAGCAGAGGGGGCGCTCGGGCAACTCCTGGCCCGCTCAGCCCCTCCTCTGACCAAGCTGGACTGACACTCTTCCCTGACCCTAGAGCCTGGTTCGGGCTCAGCTCACCGCTGGACCCGCCACACTTGCGAAGCTTCCACCCTGCTCATCACCCTGTGCTCACAGCCACAGAAGGGCAGCCACCCGGGTCCCCTCTCCCCTCACAACCATGGGGGGAAACCAGGTGCATCCAGAGACGGTGGCCAGGGGAAGGGCTGGCCCTCCGCTTCCTCCCCAGTCTGCACCAGCCCCCCTTCAGGTGGGCCCGTCGCTGCTGCTCATCCAGAACCTCTGTGCGTGCATTCAGCCAGCCGGTGAGCCGCCAGCACACCCCAACAAGGAGGGGCTCACCCACAGGCAGGTACAAAACGGGCACAGCAGCCGGCTGGCGCTGAAGGGAGCAGGGATCCACCAAGCCTCCCTGCTCCACACCCAGGCAAGCCTTCTGTGCACCTCCGAGACGGGGAGAGGGAGTGAACGCAGCCCCGGAAGATTTGGGGGTGCTAGGCCTGGTCTGGGGGCAGTGCAGTCTCTCTGAGGGTCTCACGGGGGAAGGGTCTTTGTTCTAAACAAAGGAAGGGGACTCGATGTTCGGTCCATTGAGACCACTAACAGTCCCCAGCTCAGCAGCTTTGGAGGGAATGCCTCCATCTCTGTGCTAGAAGCAGGGAGCCCCGGGGGACAGAAGGTGGGTCTGGGGAAGCGGGAACCTCCGTCCGGCAAAGTCACACGCCCACAGCCCCATAACTCGGGAAGCCATGAGCCCCTCCTGACACAGCCACACACAAGATGTCACCAGCTACTCCAGGGACACCCCCACCCAGTCCTGTGCAGCACTGCAGGTCAAGCCCCCAGTGGGGACCCCAGCCCCCCGCCCGGTGCCCACACCGAGCTGCCCCCACCAGCCTGGGGCGACCAGCCCTCTGCAAGGCCGGCCTCAGCATCCAGGCAGAGAGAGCCCCAGAGCCCCGCTGCCCAGCTTCTGTAAGGATCCATGCCAGCGCCCCGGGCTGGGACTAGGCCTGGCTGGGGCAGGATCGGCAGAGGGCTGGGGAGGGTCTTGTTCCTGCCTCTGCGTGCGCGGAGGGGGGTGGGGGGCGGGTTCTGTCAGCCTCAGCTCCAGCCCCAGCCTGTCACCTCCTTCCTGGCCTGCCTTCCGTCCTCTGCTGCCTCACACCTCAGTTTGCTCCCCTAAGCTGTGGGCTCTGGTTGGGAGGGACTGGGGCCCCAGGCCTGAGTCCAGGTGTGGCGGGCAGGTGATGAACTCGGTCCTGACTCCTTCTGCCCGCTGCACGCCTGTCCTGATGCTGGGCCCCCTCCCCACCGCTCAGCCCCCCGCCTCGCGGGAGAGTTGCAGACACTTAACTTGCCAGTGGCTGGAGCCTCTGAGCTTGGGGACGACCCTGGGGGACCTGGAGCGGTGGTACTGACCCCCGACTCCAGGTCGCCAGGAACCACCTGCTGAGGTGGGAGGAAGGGCCCTCAGCGAGCTAGGAGCCGGGCCTGCGGCTGGCAGGGGCTGAGAACCAGCTTCCCCTTCTCGACGCCGAGGAGGGCCAGCACCACCCAGGCCTTGTCTCGCAGCAGCCCCTCGACTGCAGTGCCTCCTGGCCCCGGCCCGATGCTGGCCGGCTCTCCAGCCGCCCCGCTGCGCGCACCACCATACACGCGCGCGCGCGCGCACAGACACAGACACACACACACACACAGGGGCGCGCACAGGCGTCGGGAGCACATGCCGCGGGGGCCGATGCGGACGCATAAAGGGGCTCTATACGCGGCGGCGGGGCCACTGACCTGTGGCGGCGAGTCCGGATCGTCCCCAGCGCGCTCCATCTCGGCGGCGGCCCCTAGGCGCCGGTCCCTGCGCCCCCGGGCACCTTCTGCCCGCTGCACGCCTGTCCTGATGCTGGGCCCCCTCCCCACCGCTCAGCCCCCCGCCTCGCGGGAGAGTTGCAGACACTTAACTTGCCAGTGGCTGGAGCCTCTGAGCTTGGGGACGACCCTGGGGGACCTGGAGCGGTGGTACTGACCCCCGACTCCAGGTCGCCAGGAACCACCTGCTGAGGTGGGAGGAAGGGCCCTCAGCGAGCTAGGAGCCGGGCCTGCGGCTGGCAGGGGCTGAGAACCAGCTTCCCCTTCTCGACGCCGAGGAGGGCCAGCACCACCCAGGCCTTGTCTCGCAGCAGCCCCTCGACTGCAGTGCCTCCTGGCCCCGGCCCGATGCTGGCCGGCTCTCCAGCCGCCCCGCTGCGCGCACCACCATACACGCGCGCGCGCGCGCACAGACACAGACACACACACACACACAGGGGCGCGCACAGGCGTCGGGAGCACATGCCGCGGGGGCCGATGCGGACGCATAAAGGGGCTCTATACGCGGCGGCGGGGCCACTGACCTGTGGCGGCGAGTCCGGATCGTCCCCAGCGCGCTCCATCTCGGCGGCGGCCCCTAGGCGCCGGTCCCTGCGCCCCCGGGCTGCTGGCCCCGGCCACGCGCGCCTCCGGCCCCGGGGGCTCTCGGGCTGCAGGTCCCCCGAGGCCCCTTCATCTCCGCGGGGTCAGCGCCGCCCCGGCCCGGCCCTTCGCTCGGCAAGGCGGCGGCTGAGCGCGCGAAGGGCGCGGGGCCGGGAGCCGGGAGCCGGGCGGGTAGGACAGAGGCGCGGCAGAGCCAGCAGAGCCGGCCGGGCGCAGGGCGGAGGCGCGGGGCCAGGGCGCGCGGCCGGAGCCAGCAGACCGGGCCGGCGCGCAGTCCCCTCGGCGGCGGCGGACGCGCCCGGGCCTCGGCGGCTGTGACAACGGGGTTGGTGCCCACCGCTGGCCCCGCCCCGCGCCCCGCCCCGTGCGCCCCGGCCCCGCGCGGCGCGAGCTGCCGGCGGAAGCCGCGCCGCGGATCGTCGGCACCAACCCCTCGGCGGGGCTGGGGCGCGAGGAGGCGCGGACCCCCGAGTGGGTATCGCCCCGCGCCCCGCGCCCCGCGCCCTCCCAGGCGCAAGCGGCCCGGCTCTGCGCTCTGAAGCGGGGCTGCGGGAGGGGGCGACACCGCCAGGCCTCGCTACCCGGAGTTAGAGCCCCCCACCCCCAACCTCGCCTACATCCCGGCCGTTCCTGGCGCCCAGTTTGGCAGCCTTTCTCAAAGGATGATTGTTTCCGGGCCGGGCAGTCGACTGGCGGTTCTCTGGGCCTGGGAGGAGCACGAGGGCGGAGAGGGAGATGGCCAGTGCGGGCAAGTGGCGCCTGCCAGGCCTCAGGGGTGCCTGGTGCGTGGAGATGGGGTTCTGGGGGTCTGGCCCGTAGGGGACCCCGTCGAGGCGCTGCTGCCTGGTCGGAGGCCAGCCCCCTACCTTCCCGTCAGAGGAGCCTGGACTTCCCCAGAGAAAGGAGCGGGCCAGGCGGTGTTGGCGGCAGAAGGGGTCACAGGAGCAGAGAGGCGCAGGCTCCCAGAGTTTCAAGGGCTCTTTGGGCCAGGAAGTGCCAGTTCCTCGCCTGTTTTTCGCACGGTCTAGGGGTGTCAGCCCTGTGTGTGCACGTGTGTGCGTGGGGTGTGGGCTGCAAGGCTGTCAGAGCCTTCCAAGTGGCGGAGAGGCCTTCCTCGCACGTGTTTTAAGGGCTTGCAGCCCAGGTGCCACCCTCCTGGACACGTGCAGTCAGGGCCACCCTGCGTCTCTCCCACAGCCCAGGGGCCAGCTGCAGTGGTGGGGGCCCGCTGACCCCAGGGGACTGAGGCCGTCGGGGGCCTCCTTCCCTCCCTCGGGGGCCCCTCCCCGCCCTCTGTCGGGAGTTGCTGCACTGAAGTGGGACCATGGGGCCCTCTCCTGGCCCTCTCTGGCCTGGGCAGTGCGGAGCCTGGCCCTGCTCCTTGTGCTGAGGGTGTGAGGTGGTGCGGGCAGGCGGGAGCAGGGGCTTCACGATCAGCTGCCTTGGTTGAGGTTTTGAGGTGAGGAGGGGGTCCCCGTGCAGGCTGCCTCAGGGACATTTGAAAACAGGGCAAGTGGCTGCCTCCAGGCCCAGCCGCCCTCCCCCACCCCGTCTCCCGTCTGCGTGTTTCACAGCCCGCTCTGCCGTCACGGAGGCCATGACGAGTCTAGCCCGAGTGCCGCCTGCTGCGTGCAGGGTCTCCTTGGGCTTGTGATGGGAGGAGGGTGGCGGGGCCTGCCCCCCTTCCTCCTCCCCAGCTGGAGCAACCCTGCGCCCAGAATGAGTCTTCCTCCTCGTGTGCCCCTGTGGTGGGGACAGGGGGCAGAGCAGCCCAGAGGACGGGCTGGGCCCTCACTCCTTCCGGGGGAGTCGAGGGCACAAGGGCAGGCCAGAGTCCCCTGGAGCCCTGAAGGTCTCCCCTCGTCTTGCTAGCAGAGAGGAGTCACCCTCTGTGTGAGGAGTGTGGCTTGAAGGGGTCATCCCATCCATCACGGCCCCCATGCACTGAGCTCGGGAAAGTTTGTGCAGAAGCCAGGCCTTCAGGCCGACTCTGAAGGCCCTGCCTGGCCGGCGGTCTCCCAGGAGCAGTCAGCAGAGGGGCTGGACCAACCGGCTGCATCCCGTCGGTCCTCGCTGCTGCGGCCCGCCAGGCCCTCCTTTGTCCAGCAGGAGCGTGGCCAGATGGGCCGGGCTCACCGATCTTGGAAGAGCAACGGTGATGAGAGACCCTTTTCCCAGGGCCCGCCTTGGAGTGTAGCCCTGGGCTCTGTTTATGGAATTTCTACATTTTAAGTTTTAGAAGCAGCTTATCACAATAACATGCTAAGGCTCCCTGAGGATGGATCACCTGCCGCTGGTTTCCGCAGGAAGTGGGGTGACACCCCGAGTGCGTGGACACATACAGCTCTGTGGACACAAAGCGAGCCAGAGGCAGGAACGCGTGCACACCCACGCCCTCCCCGCCCCGGGGCAGCTGCGGCACCTGCGGACACGTGTGCACACACCTGCCCCACCGGGTGGTCGCGCGTGTCTCGCCGTCGGCCCCACGGGTCTGTGAGAATGCCTCCCTCCCGCTCTGAATGTAGAGCCTCGCTCCAGACACCTGCGGCAGCCCCTGGGTCTCCGGACCAAGCCCCTCTGCCCAGAGGCCCCCAAAGCCACCATACCTGTTTGGTGTGCAAGGCCGGTCTGTCCTCAGGGACAAGCCAGTACGTGTTCATTGTGCAGTTTGGCCCGACGGGAGCCCTGCCTGGCTCTTGCAGCCTGCCCCTGAGGGTCCCGTAAAGCTTCCGTCTGCAGTGCAGACCCGGCAGACCTCTGGGAGGGTCTGTGGGTTTTTCCCGTCACCTGGGCCCCAGTTGAGTATGAACAGCAGCTGCTGTGCTCTTATCAGCTGAAGGCTCCTTCTGCCTGGCCTCCCTCTGTGCTGGAGCCCCTGATTTCTGAACACGGCCCTTCTCTCTCAGCTCATCACCCGAGCCCGCCGCACGCCGCGGTGCCGCACGCTGCTGGCCTGCAGGACACCCCCGGCTGTCTCATTGCTGAGACCATCGTTTCTAGGGAGCCGTCCACCGGCCCCTGGGATCTACAGCAGGGGGCTGGCCAACGTGGCTGAAGCTCACACGCTGGGGTGTGCAGGTCTCCATGAGGCACAGCCGTCCCCCAGCCAGGGTGAGCCCCCGACCAGCCGTGCCAGGCAGTGTCTGACGGGCACGCGGGCTGTGGGCTGGCTGGCTGCCTGCGGTGGCCGGGGCTGGCTGAGCTCTGGCGCAGAGCTCGAGGAGGCGGCCTTGCGACGCCTCCCCTCCGCTGGGTTCGGGTCCGAGCTCTGGGCCTTCCTCACCTCCCTTGACGAGTGGGAATGTCCTCCAGTCTCCAGGCCCTCAGCCACCTGCTCCCCACCCCGTCCAGGGGCCAGCGGTCTTCCCAAGCTGCAGCGAGCCTGTGGTCTGCAGAAGGAGCCCCCAGGGCTTCAGTGAGGGAATTTCAGCGCCTTGTTTTCCCACAGCTGAGGGAGGCGCAGAGGACCCTGGACTCGGAGGGCCAGCTCGCTGGGTGGGCGTGGGGAGAGATAGCACGTTGCCCCTGGACCTGTCCGCAGGCCCCAACGGCCCCAGGGCACGTGACCACAGGCCCTCTGGAGCCCCCTCACCTGGCTGCGGCCAGTCTCTGGTGAGCCCCAGGCGGCTGCAGCCCGTCTGGCTCCAGTCTGGGGAAGCGGCAGCCTCCCCGCCCCCCTGCAGGTCTTCTGGGCTGACGGGAGGCTCTGCTCTGCCTGCCCGCAGGCACCCACTGACCCTGCCGCCCCCATGGCTTTGGGGCTCGTCTGCTGCTGCCCTGGGTGCCAGGGGCAGGGTGATGGGGATCCGGCAGGAAAGCTGACTTGGGCCTGGCCGTCTGCGTACACTGGGCACTGTCCTGCAGCCTCACCAGCAGGAACTGGTTCCGTGATGTGAGGAGTCACTTCTGAGGCACTGGGTATGCTGAGGCTCTACTGCGAATGCCTCTTTAGGTCAGGAATCTGGGGTGTGGTGTTCAGGGGATTCCATCAAGGCCGCGTGTGCAGGAAGGGACAAAGCTGGCGTTTGATGCGGAGTCAGTGGGCGAAGAGCTTCGGGGAATCCAGGGGGGCTCCTTGCATCCTGGGGCCAGAGGGGGCCCGCATGGGACCATGGCCCCCCAGACCTGCAGTGGTGAGCAGGTCAGGCGAGGGGTCATGGCCCCCCAGACCCTCACAGGGTCATGGACCCCCAGGCCTGCAGTGGGGTCACAGCCCCCCAGGCCTGCAGCAGTGATGGGACGGAAGCTGATGGAACTGGGCTTGGGGCACTCTGTGTGAGAGAGAAGACAGCAAGCGGGGTCAATGTGGCAGGAGGCGAGCCTTGAGGCGAGTGTGCCTGGCCGCCCGCGCTCCCGTCTACGCTCGTGTCTGCCGGGAGATGTGCCGGGTGGTCCTGAGTCCGTTGCCCGGCCCCTGGGGAGGGGCCGTCCAGACCCCCTGGGCAGCACCCCTGGATCGACGCCTACCCTCTGTACGGGGCACACAGCGCAGGTGGAGAGGCCATGGGTCCCCCTGGGGAGCTGGGCCTTCACCCACCGGGGTCCGCTCGGGCTGCAAGGACGCTGAAGGCCCGGCTCCGGCTTCCCGCCAGTGGCTCTCCCCATGCCTGCTCTTCCCACCGTGAATCCCTGGGCTCTTCAGAAGGAAAGGGCAGACCTGCAGAAATCCCGAGGGATGGTGGCTGTGGGGCACGCTGAGTGTGGGCAAGGACTCTGAGCCTCCGACTCGCTCACGGCGCAGGGTGTGATGGCGGCTTGAGGGGGAGAGGAGGTCAGGGGACTAAACAGCTGCAGGTGCATTTCAGACTCGAGGTGTTTTGACCAGGCGCATTCTCAGAGAACGGCTGTGATAAAAGGCTTGAGAGGCCTTTGTGCGCTCTCCTCCCCCGGGATTCCTCGGGCCTGTGAATTCCTTTCCCC